>JAQIXJ010004880.1:0-10150 GCA_034700185.1 Phthiracarus laevigatus | reverse complement strand
ATGTGAAAGATTCCAAGACGTTTAATTAAGTCTAATTATTAATACTAAACTGCTTATCGACAAAATATCTGTTCGTTTATGATCTACGAATTTGTCAAATCCATTTGCTCGTCTTTTTCAAAAATTGTTAGCTTAAAAAATTTTGTTTGAAAATGTTATTCATCAATTTAATATACTTGCAAAAAAGGCCAACATCGTTTAAAATTAACTAGTAATTGTAAAAAAGTGCTAAATTTGTTTCATAATTGATTAAGTTTTTGTGTTTGGCTTTTTAATAGCTATACAGGTTATGATTCAATATTTACCAATAACGTTATGGTTTTTTATGTTTTTGGCTTTAATTTTTAAACAAGGATTTGCTCTAAGTGTAAGCAAAAAAATTATCAAATGCATACCGCTAATTCAAATCTATTTTCCATTGTTATTTTAAGAATTAACTGTAATGTTTGTCCATTTAATAAGATCTTTGCAATATTATTGTTTCGATTTATTTTGCAACTAAATCCGTTAAAGGTTTTTTTTGCAAAATTAATTTATATTTGTTTTGAAACTAAATCAATTTAAGTTTTTGCAACGACTGTAAACGACAAAAAAATGTGAAGTTTTTTAAAGTTCTAGTAAAAAATATTTAATTGCAGTATCAAGGTATAAAACATACGTTATATAATAAGTGCATTATCTGAAGTAACGTATCGGTTAAAACATTCCTAATAACGATTCACTTTTTTAAAGTAAAACAACTTGACTAATGTCGGACGATATTTTACAGACGGTGTGTTTATCAGAGCTTTACTAAAATATTTTACTTTTTCATATTCTTTTCCGTATAAAATACACAAATAAAATAAAAATTTTAATTTCAACTTAATTTAAATCAAAAAATATATAAAAATAAATTGAAAATAAACAATGGTTAATGATATAAAAGTCAAAAAATAAGAACAATGAATTTTTCCTCATTTTTTATTTAAATTGTTTAAATTTACTTTTAAAGCTTTATAACTAATCTATTATGTTAACCAGTAGAACATAATATTAGTTACTTGAAAATTTGATACATTATAAATTTCTTATATTATATATTATATATATATATTAAATTTCTTAAATTAAAACAAGAATGAACATTAGTAATGCGCTCACTTTGATTCTAACTCATATATTTTTATGTTTCTATTTATAAATACAAAAATAGTTTTCCGATTCTCTTGCTTCCTCTCGCTCTTCTCTGTTTCTCCTCCCCTCTCTATTTTCTCTCGTCCCCTTTCTTCCTCCTCACTCCTTTCCCTCTCCCACTCCCCTCTTACCTCCTCTCTATATCTCCCTTTCTCCCTATCTCCTCTCTCCTTTCCCTCCTTCCTTTCCCCTCTACTCTCTCTCCTCCCCTATCTCCCTCTCTCCTCACTCCGTCCCATCTCTCTTCCCAATTTATTCTCCCCTCTGTCCTCCCCTCTCACCTCCTCCCTCTTCCCATCTCTCCCTCACCTCTATGTCCTCCCCTCCTTTTATTTCTCTCGCACTTACTTGCTCCCTCATTCCCTTCCTCTTTCATAAGCAATAAATTTTTATGAACTGAATATAAAATATTTTAAAAGGATGAAAATAATGTTTTTGTGTTTTTATAAATCTTAATAATGATTTAATTGTTAGTTTAAATTGTATAAAAACTTTTTCTAAGTCGTTTTTTTACCGATTTAATACGGTTCTATACTAAATATTACGCCAAATAATTTCATCAGATTAGATTTTATTAATTTTTGGTATACATTTCCATTTATAATAGGTGCACAACATACATGAAGCTCAAGCATGGATAGCATACGGTTCTATACTAAATATTACACCAAAAAATTCCCGTAATATCAATTTTTGTAAAATTTCCCATACATGTTCATACATAACCGGTCTACAACATATATAATATCCAAGCATAGATAGGATATGTGTGACCACTAAATCGGTCACAAAACAAAAACGATGATCTCTGTTACCAAATATAACTTTTATTAGATTTATGATAGTTTAGATTTTTTGAAAATTTTGTCTAATGACTATCAGTATAGAGACCTATAAGTAATTAAAATATCAAACATGGATATCATGTACGTCATTACAAAAATTGGATTTGTACAAAAACGATAGTTTAGATTTTTTTTTGCTAATATTTTTCACAAACGTACACACAACCGTTCTGCAACATTTATAAAAATCAGACATAGATATGTGTGACCAATAAATAGGTCACCAAAAATATCCGTAAAACCGATGTTAGTAAAACACTTACAAACACAACTGATCTACAACATATATAAAATCAGACATGGACAGGATAAATGTGAAAACTAAATGTACAATAGTTTTTTAAATTTATAGGAATTGAATTTAATATATTGTTGTAAAACAAAATTTAATCAAACAAAATTTACATAAATTCAAAAAAATTGAAAAAATTGATGTCAACAAAATTGAAAAAAAACTGAAAAATTTGAAAAAATTGAAAAAAATCAAAAAAATTGAAAAAAGCTACTAAATTTTTTAAAAAAGCCTCCAATAATTTTTAAAAAAAGCTTCCTACAATTTTTTAAAAAAGCCTTCTACAATTTAAAAAAAAGCCTCCTATCACAAAGTCTACACAAACACAGACGGACATCCCAAATCCAATAGCTCGACTTTTTCAAAGTGAGCTAAAAAGAATGAACATTAGTAATGCGCTCACTTTGGATTATACTCTATATTTGGCTTATATTATTGATTTCTATTTTTAAATAAGCAAAATGTTTAATTATTATTGTTTCGATAAAAATTTTTATGTTTTTTAAAACATAGTTATAAATAGTACTTCAGTGAATGTTAAGGTTATTTTTATTCATTCATAGTTTAGCTGTCGACGAGGTTACATCAAAATTGTGGTTATAGATACAATAAGGCGAGTGTCATAACGTGTTTAGGTATATTAGTAAGACGCGTGAAAGCAAAATATACTCATATTTATACTGATATTAACCATTTTTGTCCAATATTAAGCCCTCTTTTATCCCTATTTAAGCCAATTTTGACACACCTTTGGCACTATTTTGACTCAATTTAAGTCATTTTTGCATGATTTTTGTGGTCAAAAAAAGTCTACAGACACACAGACACACAAACAGACATTGCAAATCCAATAGCTGACTTAGATAAAAAGTTTTTATCTAATTTTGATAATACAATATCGAGCTTTTGGATTTGACTATGTTTGTTCGCCTGTCCTTTTATGTGTAAGTCTGTCAATAATAATGTCAGCACTAGCTTGACAAATGAACTTGGCAAGTACTTTATATTATTTTTTTAGAAACTTCCTAAAGGTGTAGACTAAATACGATTAAAAAATTAATTTAAATCAAATGTTAGCTTAGATCTAACTCTATAAATGAAACCTACATGTTTGTGTTTACTTTTCTTATTTACTGTTGTTTATCATCTTGTAAATTTGTTAATAAATCATAATGTCAAAAAGTTTTTTTAATTTTAAAAATAAATTATAAATTAAAGTAAAAAGACCGTCTTTTGTTTTGTATTGGTTTAAACATAAGAACTTTATTAACAGAGTTATAACAATTACATTTTGTTTAAACAATATGATGATTTTTGAGTAATTTGTTTTAAAAATTAGTTTAAAAGATTTGATTCGAAATTTACAGCACTATAGTATTATAAATACTAATGATAAAATTGATAAAATACTACTCCAAGATGAAATAATTTTTAAATTAATCAATAAAATTAGTAAGTTTTAACATTTTATCATATTTCATTATTAGTTATCTCACACATAATTTGTAATTAAAACTGGATTTGTTTAAACATACTTAAAATTCTATTCCTATTAAAGTTATATCCTTCGATTAATTTTCAAAAATGTAGACAACGCTAATTTACTAATTTTTAACAGTTAAAAAACCACAAGCAGATAAGAACAAAAAATTGTACTTATCTCGAGAATTTTGTAAGAAATAAAGTGTGAAGTCTGAAAACTAATTTATAATTTACTTTTTTTTTATAGTTTTGTTATAATAAAGTTTATTAAAATTCTTATATAACACTGGATTTTGCACTTGATCGATCAGAATAGGTACATAATAAGGCTTTAGATTAAAAATTGTAGACAAGGGGTCTTTTATATCTCATATGGTTTATATTAGGGTTATTTGAAATTTAATAATCTCCATAATTAAGGATTGATTCTCGATAGTACGAAAATTTTTGAGTATATGTTATTCCAGCCAAACAAATATTATTTGGATTGAGATTTTTAATCTATTCGTGGCACATTTCCTAAAACTCTGATTACACTACAATAATTACAAACTAATAAACTTATGTGTTTTATTTAAATTATAATAAATGATTTAAATGCAAACTTTAATTTTAAAGTTCTAATATTTTCGAGTATAAAAAATAGAACTAAATCAAATATCATTATAAATTCATATTTCTTCCGAAGTATATATAACTTGGTATAGAGTTTAATTTTGTGGCTTAAATTAAGCTCAATCAATGTTAAGCTAAATTTAAAGTAATTATTAAGTATGGAAAGAAAAGAAACAAAAAATGCTAAAATATAAAAGCAAACTAATTTTCATTTGTGATTTTACGCGTTAAATTAAAACAAAAAATCTACTACAAGCTTCTATTTTTTATCTGTTAAGTCACTTCCAAATTCTTGATTTTTTATTGTTAGTTTAGCTTCATTTTAAATCAATTTATCGTCTTTTTCGCATTATTACAAATCGATGATATACATATGGAAAAATAAATTAAAAATAACTTTTAATTTGAAATTTCAGACAACTTAATTTAAAACATTTGGTTATGAAGTTTTCTAAGTTAAAATAAGTTTTGTTTAACAATAATAATACTGTTAAGTATTAAACTAGCCAATTAGACAACAATTCTAAAGATTAAGTTTTGAGAAAGATGCATTTAGCTCAGTTTTTATTGGCAAACAATATTGAGTACAAATATGATGGTATATTAAATAAGGGATTATTTTTATCTTCTATATGAGTTTGTATGGATTTCCAGTGATAGAGCAGACACACAGACATATCAATCATACTATGGAAATTTTTCAAAATGCCAAAAAATATATTAAATAAAGCTTTCAAATTTATTTATTTTGCATCATAAATTTGTGGTAAAAGTATGAATCAAGTGAACCCTCAGATTGTGAGGTTTATGAATAGGCAACAGCCAAAGACTTTTTATTATGTCTTAAAGTGTGCAAAGCTTATTTAGCAAGGAATTCGCGTGGAGCTCGGAAGTTCAAAACATTCGGTGAACTACGCTAAGAGCGTACAAAATATCCGCAATTAATTAGGATGATATACAAAGAAGAATCCGCCAGAAGACCTTATTATAAAGTTGGAAGCCAAATTGAATGCTACGAGTAAGCAAACTCAGAAAGGATTGTTTCATTGTTACATTAGTTTCCGATTGGTTTATATACTTAAGAGTTTGTTTTAGTTGAGCTTCAGGACGTTAGCGCTCGACTTCTGATTCAACTTCAAGTTTATGTACCACAATTTACAATCGCTCTCGAAATATTACAAAAAAATTTGTTGCGATAAAAACTTTATGATGGCTGATCTTATACTACTGGTTGAAAACTGGTTATTAGAACAAGAATATCTCGAAATTCCAAATTTTGAAATAGTTTCAAAAATTGGATCAACAAAAGTGGCGAAAGCTTGCGGTTGCTCCATATATTCAAGAACAAAATGTAATTTGCTTTTGAAAAAAAGTTGTGCCAGACACAAAGTCTTATATTTTTTGGTATAAATATCAAAGATTCTATTTTAATTTTAGTTTATAATTCTGGGAATACGATAACAATAAACTTGCTAAACTTAATAGAAGATTTCTTGTCAAATATTAAAAACGACAAAGTAATAGTTGTTGGCGATTTGAACATTCATGCCAAAACAATAGGAACGAAAAGTTTTTAACAAGAATAAAAAAAATTGGATTAATATTGATGAAGACAGGTGTAACAACGAACGGTAACACACAAATCGATTTCGTATTTACAAGATGATTATCTTTAGTTATCAATTCTTATGAGTCTTTTTTCTCCTATCATAAACCTCTTTGGTTTTCTCTGAGTCCTAAAAAGATGTTTTTGTTTAAATCTAATAGTTATGAAGATTAGAAAATAATAAATAAGTTATAAAAAATTCAAACAGCTTTTAAACTTTATTATTGTTAATTATATATGAATTAAAAGTGAGCTCTATATGAATGTGCCGTTCTTGTTTATTTTTATTATTATTACAAATCTAAAAAAATTACTATATAATTTAATTTTTCAAATTTTTAAATTATTTTCTACAAAGATTTAAAGATTAATTTGTGTTCTAAAACAGGAAATTTGGCACTTGAAGAGACACAGATTTAATATAATGTAGAAATAATATGCAGGAAAATTACACCCTTAGAAGTTTTATACTGTTGCATTACATTTTTAAGCAAGTTAAGTAAATAAAAATTAATTAAAAAAATTTTAGAAACTTTTAAAAAGTGTTGAGAAAAAAAAATCAAAAAACCAAAAATAAGTTTTTACAAGTATGAATATTAGTAATGCATAACTGTGTTAAAAAAATTCTTAAGTGAATAGAAATGTGCACTAGTTTATTGAATAATTAAAAATTGCATAATATCTAATTGTATTGTTTCATAAAAAGTTCAATTGAAATTAACATTTTGCGTTTATAGTTTTAACCAAACAAATGTTTAATTATAAATGTTTTGGTAAATTAAACTTTCTGAAAATAAAACTTTTCATAGGTAAAGACAACCGAGAAAATGATAAAAGATCTTTAGAGAAAGAGTGCTTACATTATGATTGATGAAACTACTAGACTAAATTTAATAATTTTAGAAGATAACACAATAAAAGTATAACAGTTTAAAAATGCAAATCTATTGAAGCTTACACAAAATTATTAAATAGAAATGCATTTAAACAATTAACATTTCTTTTAATCGAAATCAAGCAGAAATTTAAAAATTACTTTGTAAACAACACTAATTAAAACATTGTTTGAAAATCAAATAACTTTAAAGTAAAATGTGTTTCATTTTAAAGATAAAACTTTTATTTTTTAATTTAAAATTCTTGATTTTTGCAAATTTTACAGTTTCAAGAATTTAAGTTTTAAATAAGGATTTTATTCTTTCCAATCTATATTCCTAAATTCTTCGATAACAATTATAAATGGATACTAATTATAATTTACTTTATAACTACGAGTGTTTTTTCAACACTGTTTTCTTTAGTTAATTTCTATTATTATATGTATTGAACTTAACTTGAAGACTATTTTTATGTAAGATTAGATGTTGCATGTTTGTCTGTCCGTACATCTTTAAGTCGTTCTTTTATCCGTCCGTCTGCACATCCGCACTATTTCGACCACTAGTTTTAGCACTTATTTTTTAGCTCACTTTTATAAAAAAAAGTAGAGCTTATGCTTTTGACACTGTCCGTCCGTCCGTCCGTCTGTCCGTCCGTCCGTCCGTCTGTGTGTCTGTGTGTCCGCAGTCTTGTGTCTATAAAGGTATTTCTCCTATTTCTTATAATAATAAATGTATTTGTCATTTTGTCATCTTGACTAAAAAACTAATAAATTTGTGACATAAGATTACAAATACCTACTAAAAGTGAGCTCTCTATGAATGTATCGTTCTTGTTATAAGTTAAATTTGACATTTAAGATAATAGTATACTAGATATTAATATAAGTAAATTTTAAATAGTTATGTTAGCCTAGATAATGTTAACTAAAATAAAGTGAGCTGTCTATGAAAGTGTAGTTTTTGTTCATTATATTCTTGCGTAAAATGTTAAGTGTTGTTAAACAGAATTTAAATTATAAGTTACTAAAATGTTAAAAACATTTTTTTTCAAATTTTTATAATAAAAAATCGTTTGAAAAACAAATCTTATAATAAACGTTTTAAAAACATATAATACTATTTTGTATTTTAATACTCATATAATCATTGATTATTCTTTTTAAACTCTTATTAATTATATTCGGTATAAAATGGCAAAATCTAGTAGAACTCACTTACCGCACTCACTGATTTAAGCAAATAAACTTTAAAATTGTCTTTAATTAGTTATCCAATCATTAAAATAACAAACTAAAAATTCTTGAATATTTGGATTTATATTAATATCAGACAAATGTTATTCAAAATGTAACATAAACGCAATAGAAGTGTTTTAGTCTAAGCTTTAAGTAAATATATTGAAAAACTGTTCATCTTTACTAACCTCATTATTGTTTTCCAACCTCTACAGTCACTATCTCATAAATCCAAATCCAACGTTATCAATTTTTACTAAGTCTTGTTTATCAAACTGTCAAACTTCATATACTTTTTAATCTTCTTATTCATCTTTAGCACGTATTCCTTATAAAACTTTAGTCTAGTTACATGATTCATAGCCATTATATTAGCAAAAGTTGTGCTAATCGTCATTTCCAATGTAACGGCAGTCTACAAAAGATGTTAGTTGATGTCTTTGCAAGTGAAATCAAAACAGTACTTTTCAAACAATAAACAATAGATGTATTATCCCTCATTGATCTTAAAAAATCTATGAAATCTATTAGTTAGTAAGACAGCGAACGTAAAAACAGTTAGACATTTTCAAAATGATAATATACAATGTTTTTTTAAAAGTGTTATTTAAAAAAGCTTCAAAATTAATAGAAGAAATCTATGTATTCCTTTTATATTCATAAGATTGCATTTACCGGGAAGGACGGCCGGATATACAGCCAGACTTAAATTTATGTTAAAATCCATAAGCTCTATTAAGTATAAAAATAGAGCTTAAATTATTTTATTAGTTATACTCAAGCTATATATAAATAATGTTTAAAATATTTTACATTGTTTTTTGATTACTAATAGAATCTCAAACAATCCCAAATATAAACAAGAAGCAAAGTCTTAAGCATTAATAACTAAAATGTTGCAAAACCATTTCAGAAATCTTTGAATTACATTTTGTATGTTATGTCATTTAAAATCTAAAATAAGATCCAACATTAGTAATGCGCTCACTTTGACTTTAAATTTTTTGTTCTTAGAATATTGATTTATATTTTTAAACATTGAACTTACAAAACTTTAAATTATTATTGTTTCGTTAAAAATTTCAATGTGCTATAAACCTTTGTTATAAATAGTACTTCAGTGAGTGTTTAGCATATTTTTATTTATTCATAGTTTAGCTGTCGACGAGGTTACATCAAAATTGCGCTATTAGATACAATTAGGAGCGTGTCATAAGGTGTTTTAGTATAATTAATAAGACGCGTGACACCAAAATTTGCGCATATATTGCCGAAATATAAATCATTTTTGAACCTTTATTCTATCAGATTTGACCAAAAAAGCACCATTTTTTGTCAATTTCGACCCAAAATCAGCCCTGTTTATCCCATATTTAAGCCAATTTTTACACATTTTGATTTAGTTTTGGCCATTATTTGCCGGGTGTATGTTTTCTAAAAAATTTCTACAGACAGACGGACTAATCCTTCCAAACGGAAATGTCAAATCAAATAGCTCGCCTTTTCAAAGTGAGCTAAAAAAACTGTGTCCATAATTCCAGGTAGTGTTGTTTCAATATTTTAAAATCGATATTAAAATTTAAATATAATATGCATTTAAATTTCTATTAATTAAAATCAAAATGTCATTTAAATTATTTCATTATGAAAAATCGAAACAAAAATGCAATTTGAATTTAATGAAAATTTAAAATCGAAATTGAAGTAAAATTTAAATTATTGTTACTTTTTGTATTGAAATGTAAATGGAAAATGTAATTTGAATTATAGTTAAGTTTAAAAATATATAAATCTTTTATAACTTATTTTATTTGGTAATAATGATATATAATGTTAAAAAGATAAGCCTGTTGTTTCCATTTTTGAAAATTAAATCAAAACTTAAATATAATATGCAATTCTAGTCCGATTAATTGAAATTGAAATATTATTTAAATTAATGCATTTTAAAAAAACGAAATATAAATGCAATTTAAATAAGAATTTTTAAAAAAATGCAAATTAAAATGCAATTGAAA
>JAQIXJ010004879.1:0-10150 GCA_034700185.1 Phthiracarus laevigatus | reverse complement strand
TCCCGCTTTAAATACATTTTGGTTCCCGATTCCCGACCGTTTTGACCTGTTTTTAGTCCCGGAAATCTCTATCCCTAATAATTACACACTTTCTATGGAATTGGGATTAGTATATGTTCCGCCAATAAACTCAACGAATTCATCAGAAAGCGAAATAAATTTAATTTTCACAAATTATCATAAATACATTTACAACTACTAATTTATATTATATTTCGAGTTTGTTTTAGGTGAAAAGCAAGGAGTATACTGCTTTTTAAATGTAAATTAATTTTAAATGGATAAATTACTAATACTTAAAATAATAAGTTTATTAATCGTTTAGGTAAATCCGAATGAATTTAATTGTAGTTATGTGAATAAAACAAGTTGGTATACAGGATTTAAGCTAAATCTGTTTAAATGTTCCAACGTAGACATTGACTTTAAATCAGTTATTGTTTATCGGCCGAAATCTTATGATAAAATTGAGAAAAATCGTCATTTAGTATTATTTATTGGCCGAAAACAAAGAATTATAATGTTATCGAATTGGACTAATTATAATTCTCCCGTTTGCGATCAAATTAAATACACTGACAAAAATCATGCTATTCCTAAATTATTATTTGATATGAATAAATCGCTAGAAATTACAGGAATATTACCGATAGACCACAACAACCAATCATCTGCTGTGATATTATTCTATCACAATCGAGAACATAAATTTTTTGTTACAAAGGAAAGTGATTTAAGTGAAATGGTATGAATGCATCAATTAATAAATATTTAATTTATGCTTAATTATAATTATAATTAAATACAAATTCAGTGTCACATTAATAATTTGAAAACGTATTTAAAATGTGATCATCCATTCACAACAATAACAACTGGTAATGATTAGATCTCAATTAACATAATTATTGACATCTGATAAATCCATTTATAACATATTATATATAGATTTTGCTTATTTATGCAAATAAGATTAAATTACAGATACTACTAATGAAATGTCTACTTCAGGTCCCACTTCTGTGAAGAAAAATACTCGAAATAAATTATTATTATTCGCTATTCTAAATCTGATCGTTATATTGATGTTTATCATACAATTATCGATTTTGCTTTATATGATTTGTGTGAATCAAAATAAGGTAATTCAAACATTATTAATAAATGCTATCGATTAACATAAAATATTTTTCATGTTTTCTAGTCGTTGACTTATTTAAACGAACCAATAACAACCACTATTGATTCACAAACAAATTAATTTTATTTATTTAATTCTAACCAAAATATTAAATTAAATTTTTGTCAAATTTTAATTACAAGTTTCTTTCGAAATATTTCCGGTTGAAATATTTTTAGAGTGTAGCAAAAAATTGTTATAACTAGTTTAAACACTTATACTCAGTTTAAATACAAATTTAAAAAATGTCACATTCAAATTTGACTTCGAAATCATTAGAGTCTAATTCCGTTATATCGATAAACCCGTGATGTATACACATGAGCTCGACATACCTCATAAAATAAATCCACACCAGACTGTATTTGACTTCTAATTTATAAATATAATATGAAATCTTATATAATTCTTTAATGATTTAATGATTTCTTATCAGTTTATTCTGTAGCGCAGTATTTGTGATCTCATATGTGATTTGAGTCATTAGATATATTGATGTCAATTAAAAAATTAATGATTATCAGTTTTGTTATTGTTGTACAATTCAAATTGTTATTGACATTCTAATTCAGTCTAATTCGCTAACTTTTTATCTCTTTGTATGCGATCAACAAATAAAATTAAATTATCGATAAATGAATTAAGATTGTTTATCTAATTTAATCTAATTTATAGCCAAGAGTATAACCAAAAATGTTAGTGTTTTAATATAGATTTGCTCTTAATACAGTAAAGGTGTAAAATTTTGTAAAATAATCTGAAATTAATATGATTATTCTTGTTATTAAGAACTATATATTTGTTATTCTAAATATAACATTATAAATTTTTAATATTGGATTTTTTGAAAACAATTCACGAGAATCTCGTATCACACAATCTCCAAAAATATTCGCAAAGTGATGTAACAAAAGTAAAGATTTTCATACAACTCTAAGATTATTTTTGAAATTAACTTAATATTTGAGGCATGATTGTAAAATTATTGAGAATAAAATATCATAAAGTTAAATAAATTTAATTGTTTTAAAATATAAAATCTTAGTATAATTTATTACCCTAATTACTAATAATTTTGACTATTCTTTACTTTTGTCCAAAGAGATTGACGAATTGAGTTTATGCGACTCTGAAACAAAACTAACGATTAAAATTGTTTGTAGTTCAGTGATGTTTTTGCTTAATTTTTTATGCAAAAGAAGGCTAACTAAAATAAAAAATTAATCTCTTAATGATTTTGGAAATAAAAGAGAAGGTGGTTTGTTATTATTGTTAATTGAATATTTTTCTTTAAACATTAAACTCATCACGGCGTTATTTTCTCTTTCATTATCATATAAATGTTTTCTCCATTGATCTAAGAAAGCTCTATCCATTTGAGTTAAAGGAATTTTAATTTTGATTTGTGGATATATAAAGTATTTTCCGCCAACATCTAGAAAATACTTGTCCAGTAAAGCATAAGATTGTGCAATACTCTCTGAAATCTTCATTAATTTTTTCCGAAGTAAAACTTTAGTAAGTGTTTCAAAAGTGGTGTGAACAAGGGTTTCAATGGATATTGTATTAAAATTATAAATAGTTAAAAAAAATTAGATGGACTCATATTAGTATATCCATGTTCTTGTAAAGTATCAAGAATATTGAAATCTACTATTAAATACATGTTTGCGAATCTTATTATTTCGTGTCGAACGTTTACTTTATAAGGACAAAGTAATTTTGTTAACGAGATAAAACCATGCGATAAAATATTGCAATATAATAGTGTATGTAATGCTATCAAAACTTACTTAATTATTTAATATTGACTCAATAGGTTAAGTAACTAAAAAAGAGGGAATCAGTGTTAAGTTTTCACTAAATCGTTATTAACGCAGCAATATATGTTTTTTATGAGTTTTTATTAAATTAATAGAAATACTTGAATATTTCTGAACTTAATAACTGTTAACAGTGGAAAAATATGAGTGGAAAATGAAAATTTCAGTCTACAATATTTTATTTAACTCCAAAATTCAACCACTGTAAAAATATTTTGATTTCAAACAAACTCAATTTTAATTAGTTAAAACAATCCATCTCCACTACATTCTAAATGATTGCTTATATCATAACTCTCAATTCTACAATTTTTAAGCGAATTTTTCAAGTCCAATGGAGGGCCAAACTAATAAATTTACAAATAGAACAGACATTATAAGTATAGACACAGGCATATTTAATTAATATTTAATTTAAATGTTAATTATCTTAAGTATAAATATGTCAGAAAAACCAGAGTTTATCTGCATTGTGGATAGGTTCAATAAAAACAAATAATCTTAATTTCTTTACTGTATAACATACTTAATTTCATTTTTGTTGTTTTTATGGCTTATTGAAAATTTGCCATTATATGATTTATATGTCACCTCTAGCTGTTGATCCCTATATCAGAGGTTTTCAAACTATTTCTTTACGCGACCCAAAACTTCGAAAAAAAATTCATTTGCGACCCATAATTTCATTTCTTTATTTTTAAAAATTAATGAGAATGATATGCTTGAATTTTAGAACATAATTTATCAATATTGTGAGCACTATTATTTGATAGCTTTAATCCCAAATTATTTTCAACATTTAATTTTGCTCTATATTTCGATTATAAATTAGTATGAGAAGGCTAGATATCATAAAAGGTTTGTTTTTCAATTGTCAACTATATGCTGCGACCTATAACTAACGAAATGCTAATTTCAAAAAAGGCTGCGACAAAATTTTTAATTCTACGGCCCTGTTTAGGGTTGCAACCCATAGTTGGGAACCTCTGGTTTATCCAAATGAATACTGTGATTTAAGTTTTCTACAAAGAAAGCACGTGTATTCATAAATATAAAAATATGATTTTAATTTTTAATAAATTAATAGTTTATATATTTTAAATTTTTTAGCTTTTGTAAAAAGTGATAATAGTCTCTCTGTCTGTGCACTCTATATTAATAAAAGGATTTTGTTCTTCATAGTAATTAAACGATTTCTGTTATTTGATTTCATCAAAATATTTTCCGCTGTCGAGTAAATTGAAAATATAATTGAAATTTAATTTAAAAATTGTAAATACACAGAATATGAAAGATTATTTGAACAAAAATTTAATAAATTAACACAAAAATAAAATAACGTATGCGGAATAAAATTGGGATTTTTTTTAATTACTTATAAAATTAGTTATAATAGAAATAATTAAATAAATTTTTTTATGTTTATTAAATAACAAATATTGTTAAAAAATTTTATATTAGATAACCAATAGCACATCGTTATCTGCCGCTTTACGGACTTTTGTCTTAAGGCTTTTCATGAGGTTTTGGCAAATGTTTGATGGCATTTTTATTATTTCTAATTTAATTTTTTTTCAAGATATTAAATTGATTCAGTGGTCCAACCATTCGCATACACTTTATTTTTCAAAATTGCCCAAAAATTATCGATGTTGAGGCACATTTGGTGAGTTAGAGTTTATGTACAAATTTATGTTTAGCCGATCATACTCTTGTTGGATGGCATTTGAATAATGACTTGATGCTAAATCAGGCCAAAATACATAATTGCCGTCCGAATGATGTTTATCAATAAATTTCGTGTCTTATGACACATTCTTTAATGCAGTTTTCAAAATTAATGGCATTTTTTGACTTTTTAATAAAAGGTTGAGAAAAACCTTTTTCGCTGATTGCAAACCAAACTAAAACTTTTTTTGGGAAAGTTTTTTGTAAACTTATATTTAACATTCCCTTACACTTCTAGACCATCATAATAATAATAAAATCTGTTTCCATAAGAATCAATACAATCTAAGGTAAAGTAGGACTCATCATCCATGACCAGAACAATATCGTCTTTAAAAACAATTCTTCTTAACTTTTGTGAGGAAGCATTTTGTTGAATTTTTTGATTTTCATTAGATTTAGGCGCTTTAATTCCACTTTTTCTTATTACATTAGCTTCACATAATATCTATTTAACAGTTTTACCATCAATTTTATACTTACGTCCAATCGACCTGAAACTTTTTCCAACTTCGTTCACGGATTCTTCGATATTTTTATTCTTGAATTTAATTTTATGTTTACCACTTCCCGGACTACTCTCTAAGCTTATACTTTTATCTAATTTATCAATTAATTGATAAACTGTTGAAGGTGAAGCTCCATCGTCTTTAAATTGAGCAATAACTTGGCTGTTTATTAAATATTTGTTATTTTTATAAAAACTGCAAACGCGGTCGAAATAGTAACTCTTCCGACACGAAAATTTTATAAACAATGCTCATAAAGAAAAATTTCTCACTAGAAGGGATTACTTTATGTTTATTTTCAAAATAATATAATTTTTGCGCGCAAATATAAATTCTTACTATTTTTAAAAGTTATTTGAAAAATTTTCCAATTTTATTCCGCATACGTTATGGAAATTTGTGAATAAGTTTAAAGCTACAGGTATTGTGGAAACTTTTAAACACAACAAGAAAAATGAGATTTTTAACACAATAAAATTGCAGCAAAGTCAACAGAGTTTTATTAAATCATCTGAAAAAATAATTAAAACTGGCAAGAATTGACAACAATATTCCTAAAGAAATATATCGACGTGCATCTTTCAATATTCCCGACATTCAAGAATTGAAGTCACTTAACTTCAAAATTAAAATTTTTGCTAATGGTTTATAAACTTTACAAAAATCGAAAAAATTTACGTCTCATAAGTTGTGTTTTATTGGTAAAAATGAATTATTTTATTAATAAACGGATTTTTTGTATTTCTAATGGGAATTTTTTTAAATAAATTAGCGTTAAAACATGGGTTACCAACTCTAATGTTACAAATAAAACTAAAATTCGGATATAAGAAAAACATTATTAGTTGGTTTAAGCCATTAAACAACCTATAAGATTTCGAAATAATTATAAATAATTGGTATCTCGGGGTTACTATACTTTGTTCTCGGATTGTTAAAATACACGTGAAAGTATAATATACTTATTAGAACTTAAAACAGTAACAATTAAAATTAAAATTGCATACATTAAAAAACATAAAGAAAAAACATAAATTAAATGCTAAGATTTTGAATATCAGAAACAGTAAAAATCTAATCTTACCTAAAATAACCCAACCAAACCCAGCCCAAACCTAACCTAATAACCTAAACTAATCTAATATAAACGATAAAAAGTATTGTTAATATCGCTTGACTCGTGCATTTATTTTAACTGTACTTTTTTAACTTTATAAACTAAAGGTTTTTCGTGTGCATTTTACAACAATCCGAGAACAAAGTATATAATATCCTGTATTTCTCTCATGACACGCCTCAGATCACACATTAAGCAGTAATTCCACTTTTAAAAAATATTATTTCAATATAATAATGTGCAAAAAAAACAATATTTCATGAAACAGTTAATGGATCGCAAGATAAAACACTGGTTTTAACGATCTCGGATTTCTATTTATGCAAATACAATATAAAAATTTAATCATTCTTTGTTAAACCTTTGAATCTGTAGATAGGAACAATGCATTAAATTTTCGGCAACTTTTACTTCTCAAACATTAGATTTGTTTTATATTTAATGTACAATTAACATATGGTCTGCCGTTTTTCTTTTCCTTCATTGCAGATAAGAATTGAGAGCAAGAAACTTAAATTTAGTTAATAACTTTATTATTGTAAAATATTCCATTTCATAGTTGTAAATTAAAGCGTACTCAGCTTTACATTACTAACTCATACAAAAAAAACAAATTCTATTTTTTCTAACGCTATAAAGATATGAGTGGAATGCTTTCGCAATTTATCAGAAAACATATGCAAAAATTTAAAATTCAGTTAACTACAATATAGACCTGGAAAAAAATATCAGGACGGGGAAGTATAGGATCGGGATTCAGTTAATTTTTAGGAGATTTATTGAGACGGGATTGTACCATGTAAGTATTGGGACAAGACGGTATTTTATAGTTCTTTTGCTTAACCCCGAAAGTCTATAAATGATTTGATTTTTTTGCAAGCATCATCGTATTTTATTTTTTCAAATTTTATCACAAACATATCGGTGAAATGAATTATGTTAAACAGTATTAAGTTTTTATCATCTAAAGTTTCGATAAAAATTTTTATTCAATTTTCTGACAGTTTTATGATTTAAATAAAATAGTTTCGGGATAGGACGGGACAGTACCAAATATTCAACTAAACAGAAAGGGATATAACCGGTCTACTTCCTAAAATTTACGGATCAGGACGGGACTCGAATTTTTAAGGCTTTTCCACCTTTATTTTCCACTCATGAAAATATTTTCTCCAATCACTTTGATTATCAATAGCGATAACTTATATGGAATGGTTAAAATTCCCTTTGACTGTATTTCAAGGTTTTTATATCAACATTGTTTTATTTATTTTCTCAATTACGGGTTTGAGTTAATCGATATCACTGTAATGTTTGTGATAATGTTCATTATTAGGGGTTTAATAGAACTTCTTAAGTTTTTACAAAATTTACAAATTTAAGTAAGCAAAACACACTCAAAACAATTTTAAAAGGAAATTTAGAAATTTATTGCATTCGTTAATTAACGATTTTCAAAGCTCAAGTAATTAATTTGTTTTTATAACGAAAAATCTTGTAGTGATAGTTGACGTAAACATGAAAATAAATTCTTAAAAACTCTGAAATTAAACAAACAATAGATTAAAATATACTTAATGAGAATGGAAATAAATACTGACTTTCATTTACGCTCACAATAATCCAAAGCAAATATTATTAGATCCATTTGTGCAATCTATTTCCAATCCAACTGAAACGATTGTAATTCGTAATTCAATCATGAATTGATTGTATTCATTGATCATAAAAGCGCTTAACGCACTGCTCCTTCTGTTTGTATTTACCGTTGTTTCAACAAAACGTTTTCCATTAGTTGGTGCATATTTTCGAATTTCCAATTCCAACAAAAAAGTCATCAATAACAATTTTGCACGACAATTATATATGACGATTTATACTCAATTAAAAGAATAACGATTTTGAGAATGTTGTATGACGTAAATAATGGTTACCAAATTCATTACCGCTAATGCACAGTCTATAAAGTGATCGAATACTATTTTGAAAACAATTACTTAAAAATAAACCCATCCCTATATCGTCTACTATTAGATCATTAATAACTATTTGATTTTTTTCATAACTCTTTTATAATAAATTTCATGATTATAAATAGTTTAATTAACTCAAATGAACAGTTTTATGAAACTATTAATATGTGTTTTGCAACAAACTTGAAACGAACTTTTATACTCAAACTATGAAATACATTCAATTCGTTATCATTGATTAATCTTACTATGAATAGTATTAATTTATTGTTAGTATTTTCCAGAAAACTATCACTTTATATAAAAAACATTATTTGTCTCTCTGTTTATCTGTGAAGACCTTTATAGGTTACTCCCGTGGGGGTCATACCCCCTCGACACTAATATCAATGGATTCAGCTCGATGAGAGGAGTGCAAATCCGGAGGTTTCAAAGTGGTGGGATTACTCCTGAAAAAATGGGGGTGGAAAAACTGATTCAATAGCACTATATTCGACCCTTGCGAACGTCAACCCCCACGACACCAACATCAATTTATAAAGATCAAAGAGAGGAGGTCAAATAGGGGGGTTTCGAGGTGGTCTGCATCTCCTCATACAAGAGGGGTCCAAAAAATGTTTAAAATACAATTCAACACCTATATCTTTCGACTCAACTGAATAATCTGAGTAAAATGAGAGGTCACTCGAGAGGGAGGGTACCCCCTCATACAGGAGAGGTCTAAAAAAATGTTAAAAATACCCAAAACACCATTATCATTCGACTCAGCTGAAAGTGCTGAGTTAAATGAGGGGTCACGCTAGGGTAGGCGCTCAGTCATACAGGAGGTCCATAAAAATGTTAAAATACCCTTTAACACTTATATCATTCCAGTCATAGATACAGTAATACATAGAGCGGGGACATCGGCGGGAGGTGTCCGACATGGGCGGGGGAGTCCGACTTGGGCGTGTGGAGTCCATTTACAAAAACGTAATCAATATTCGCCTACAGAAGGTGGGCTTTTTTTCTAGTAATTGTATAATTTAAAATTTGAACGAATATTATAAATGGCTCATATTGGTTCAAATACATTTTATGTAAATAAATTTGTCCATTAGTTTTGTGAATTATAAATAATTGTTTTCACTTTACGCAAAAAGAACTTATTATATTGTTGCTTAAATTAAAAAACAAGAATGAATATTAGTAATGCGCTCACTTCGACTTTAAATCTATTTTTGGCTTACATTATTGACAACGACATATAACGACAGATAACGTAATAAAAGGACAGATAAGGACAGATAAACACAAATAACGACACTTATCGACAGATATCGACAGTTATCGAAAGATATCGACAGTTAACCACATTTAGCGACAGTTTTGTCCTTAAAATCAATTTATTAGCAAAATAAATTTGTTAAATCCCTTTATTTATGTTAAGAAATAAATCCCTTAATTAACATAAGAAAAAGGCCAAATTTCCTTTATTAAGGTGAGAAAATGGTAAAATCTCTTTATTATAGTAAAGATCAAAACCCCTTACTTAGCATAAGAAAAAGGCCATATTCCCTTAACTAGAGTATGAAATTGGTAAACACCCTTTATTAGAGTGAAAATCAAAATCCATTAATTAACATAAGAGTGTCTACAGAGATACACACATAAACACAGACAGACTTTGCAAATCCAATAACTGACTTTTTCAAAGTGAGCTAAAAAAATTAAAAATAGAATAGGAATAGAATAGAAAAAATTTTATTTATTAAGGAATAGAATAGGAATAGAATAGGAATAGAATAGGAATAGAATAGGAATAGAATAGGAATAGAATA
>JAQIXJ010004878.1:0-10151 GCA_034700185.1 Phthiracarus laevigatus | reverse complement strand
AATAAAATTATGGAAACCGCTGCTTGAATACAACACACAACACACACATCATACACACATTACACTATTATTTTTTTGGAGTTTAACCGTGAAAGAATTTTATAGATTGGGATGACGTGGTAATTATTGAACATACGGTGCCCACATTGATTTGGAGTGCATTGGCGGTGCAGGATGTTTTGGAGGACATGGTTGTAGAGGAGAGACAGAGATGGGACAGACGAAATTATTTGGCAAACTTAGGGAATACTTGAATAGCTTTGGCGGAAAAACATGCGAGAGATGTGTGCACGATTTGGGAAAATGGCCCAAAATTTTCTTATAGGAACCGTTCATGTTTAATAAATAAAGGCGTGGAATAAAATGACATTCTACTGTATGACAGATGTCTTAGCAGCGAATGCTAAGAATCTTGAGTCATACAGTATCTGACTCATATTTTTATCAGTTATTATTATTAATTACTTTTGTAATATTTAATAACTTATATTTTAACCAACTATTATTACTAATTACCTTTGTTTAATTTTTACTAACATTTAACAAAAAAAAAATTTTGTAATGGTCAGTTTGTCCATTTTTTAAGAATGGGGTATTTGTAGGCGAGGAATAACAGGATATGAATTTATATACAAATAGATGTTATGAATTGTTTTGAATGAGTTTGTTATTATGATTAGTAATGTTATGTATAATGAAAATGTAAATGAAATAATGATATGAAATGAAATGATAGCAAAGAAAAAAAGATTAATAATGATTGAGCTGTTGAGATGAAAAGTTGAATAAAAGATTGAAGTTAAATCCAATTGTGTGTCCACAATATTTAAATGTTTTCAAGTTAATTTAAAGTTTTCTAAAACTTTTAAATTATCGAATATAAACCTAATTTACTTTTATTCCATGGAAGTAAATTTTAAAAACATCTGACATATAAACATATAAACTATTATTTATAATTAAATTAATAACATTTTTTTAAAAAGTTTTACTTCTCAAATAAAAAAATTCCTATTTAAAGTATCGTAAGCTTCTGAACAAGACACTTTAGGGCTATTAAGTTCATCAGAATCTACATTTTGACATGTATTTATGATTGTTATATTTTAAATCGAATTTATATCTAGATTTTGCTATATTATACTTTATATGTTGTTATAAAAGCAAGTTTTTAATTTAGAAATATTTTGCATTTTGTGGAGTTTTATGTGTTTGAAATAATAAGAAATATTGAAGACAATAAAACAAAATAATTATACTATATAAATTTTCTTTATTTTGGGATGAAGTGGTTTTTATTACATTCTGATGAATTTATTTTGGGTTTTTCCATAATTTTCATTAAAAAAATATATTTTGCTCTAATTCAAACCCAAAACCCAATGATTAATTAAGATTAATCGTTTTTATTTGCATGTAAGTTTGAAGAATCACATCATAGATCTAATTTAAATTTTTTAATAACTTGTATGTCGCACTATCCGTTTATGACAAATTAATGCAATTGTTGACATTATCAAAGTAGCTATTTATGTCCACATTCGCAAATAAATGTCAAAACTGTAAATATATTATAAATTATCATTGAATTATTTGATTTTCCATCACATCTTTTTTAATTGGATTATAAGATAATGGCATTTCATTTTAGAGTTTTACTTAATAAATCATATCAAAATTATTGTGCTTCTTTGAATATAACTTAAGTTTTCATTTCTTATATTAAAGTCATTGTAAATTACACTTATTCCTCTCGATTATTCAAGTTAAAGATTGTTATATAACAGATTATCCAGTATAGTATGGTTATCAAACCTTTTCTAATTGTGATTTTTCTAAATAGAAATTATGTTGTTCCAACAAAAAACCAACTTAACAATGATCAAATTAAAATTATAACAAATCAAATCTCAATAAATAAAAATAAATATTTGTTCGAAGCGTTAAACGACGCAACAAAATTAAGTTTTAAGCAGTTTAATAATTGATTTTACCAAAAACTCCCCATTTGAGACAAAACTAATTAAAAACAGGAGAAAAACTAGCTTTATCTGACTCAAACTATACTTAAGTTTGAATGGTGCCAGTTTTGACAAGGATGTTTAACTTTGGGCAAGGAATTTTCGAAACATTGTAGGTGAAAAATCATATAATCTTTATATAAATGTTTCATGTTAAAGTAGAAGTAATAATTGTATGTGATTTCCAATGTGTTCAAAATTAAAATTGGTTTGCCTATAAGTTATTTAATTATTATTAGCAAAATGGTTTAAGTTAACACAATGTACAAAAGCATATGTAGTTTTATACAGATTCTAGCTTAGAAAAAATAGTTTTAAAGTAGAAAGTTTTAATAATGGTATAAATTAATTGTCGTTGAGAGCGAGCGAAATATAAAAGCGAATATACATTTGCATCAAATTTCGTTTTACATTTTACCTCAAAAACCGTAAAGATTGCCGCAATAGCGCGTGTTAAAAATTTAACCCGAGAATCCTTTCGTAATATAAATGAATTGGTGTTCGAATACAACAGAATAATGGAACCATACTGTGAAGAAGATTCGTTTACTTATAGAAACATGCTTTTAAACAAATTACACATAAAAGTGGTGAGAATGATTGCTCCCAAAATATTATCAGAGGACTTTAATACAGCGGAATTTATTTCAAACGTTATTTATTTGGATAATTTAAACTCGAGCCTTAACAAACAGACAAGTGATTATCAAAATAAAGAGCAGTATCCAAATTTATTAGAAGAGGATTTAAACTAAAGAATATATTTAAACTTAAATGGAATTAATGAATATTATCTAGTGGTTTTTATTTTTATAATTCGATTTTCGCTTATTTTCCTGCATTATTTAACTTAGAATCCTTTGGCCTCAAACTTCCGGGGAGTTGTGAGACGTGCCGTTACTCACATTACGCGAAACTCTCATTTTTTATACTAAATAGTTCGATACTTTGTTTATTGAACATTGTTGTATAAACTTTAATAATTTATACAATAATATTGAAAACATAACTTTTGTATGCAGTCTTGATTTAACTTTCAGAGCGTGAACATCGATTGTATTTGAATTGATAAAAATAATGTGAACTCTTTCGAAAACGAGATTATAAAATAAAAAATTAATTCTATAAGTAACTCAATTGTAATTAAATATCAATTCTATCGAATGAAACCCGACCATTCGGTAACAACCTTGGAAATCAGTTTCAAATACAAGTTTACAAAATAACTCTTTTAAACTAATAAATCAAAACCAAATAAACAGCATAACTAAATAAATTTAAGAAGAAATAAACCCTTCTATATTACTGGGGATGAGACGTTATCATTATATATAAACCATTGTGACCAATATGATGTTCTTGATGACAAATGAATAAAAACACCAATGCTGTAAATGTTTTTAAGTGATTTATAGAGTATAATCTCGATTTTAGTAGCAAAATTATAATTATAGACGCTAATCCAATAGAGAATCATTGTAAGACTTCCAAAAAATATAAGGTAAAAGTTATAAGTTTATAGCTTAATATTTTTCTACTACCCCATTGTTTTATAAGTCGACAAACAATCCAGCTAATTGTGATCAAACTTTGTAAATAAAACATTTAAAACTGCTGCATTACTTTGAATACTATTTTTAACGTTTGTTCATAGCTAAATTTGCATAAAGTAATTATTCGAGCTTACATGGGAAGAAATTGGTTTAATTAATATTAAAAGCAATGAATGTGTGATTCTTGTTTTGATTTATAATCAAGTCTATAAAAGTCACGGAAAACAAAAAAAAATCATTTAAATCTTTGAATATATGTTAAAATCAAAAGCTCATTGCATGTAAAAGGTTGCATAGATTAGGTAAAACTTAAGAAAAAAAATTAAGAATTCTTTTGCATGACAATGTTTTGACGCTATTATTTATTAATTTAAAAATTATCCGTTCCATATTATTGAACGTTTGATCATAGTTTGATTTAATTGTGTTTTGAGAAAACATTTTAATTAACATTCAATTAGAAATCATTTTAATTAATCGAAAAATCAGTTCTTTATCAGATTAATAATAAATAAAAAGAATTTATATTTAATTAGTATTAAATAATTTTTTGATTTACAATTTTTATTATCTTATTTAAAATGGATCAAAATCTCAAGGTATTAAATGTCTATTGAATTTCAACATAAAAAATTAAACAAAAAATATCATTTTCTAAAAAGAATTTAGTAGAAAACACTGAATTTGCATTTGTTAGATAATAAAAATTAATGTAATTTTAATACAACTTATTACTTAGGTTTAAATATGACTAATAAATGTCAATTATTTTCTTATTAATAAATCGGTTTGTCAAAATTTAATTTAAAATTAAATAAATTATTATTCGAACTTATGTTGAAATCTGTATTTTCATGTTTCAGTCTTCCAATGCAATTAATTTATAGCTCGTTTTGAAAAGTGAGCTAGTGGATTCGATATGTACATAATTGCCAACCTGTAGATATTTTGTAATGTTTATTGAGTTTTAACTCAATTTGTAAGGCAGCTACTGGAATTTTATTTGATATGGATAAGAATGAATGTTGACCGTTTCTGTCTGTCTTTTAGTCTGTATAAATTTTCCGACAAAACATACAAAATCATTTTCATTTATAGCAAAACAGGAATTATATTAAATCATAAATGACTAAGAAAGGGTCAACGTTGTCAAAAGGCACACAAAATTTGGTTTTTGATTGCTTAAATAGGAGAAACAATATGAATATTTTGGTGCTACGCGGTTTCCCTCTTGAACTGAAACATAATATGATACGCTGCTATATAACAGCATTGGGATATTAACTTATCGATAGCTAAACAAAATAATGTATAAAAATCCAAAACAATCCTTGAAATACTAATAATAACGAAATTTTATAATAGTTATAACTTCAATACTTCAAACTTCAAATTAATTCCATTAAGCCATGATTATATTTATAAGTAATCAACTAGTTCAAATTTTCAACAAAAATATTAAAGAACTTATTTTTGTTTTAAATAATTAACTATTTTGAAATGTATTGTATTATATGTAATGTTATTTATTTTTACTTGGTAAATTAAGAAATATGGTAATATTTCTTTAGTTTTAATTTTCATTATAAAATAAGAATAATTTCTTGATGGATAATGGTATTGTTTTCTCTTAATAATCAAATCTATATTGGTTTGCAAACTAATTTTATACGCTTTAATCATACATTTTAGTATAAAAAACAAGCTCTTGGATTTAAATTTGTTTTCGTCTGTCTGCCAGTTCGTTTGCTCTATGTTAAATAAAAACAAATGAATATAATAGCATGTCACAAATAAAGAGTTAATTTTACAAAATAGTTTCATTTTTTAAAAAAGTTGAGAAATTATTTCAGATTTTGATTTATCATGATGCAGACTTTAAAATAGTTTTGAAATATTATTTCGAGAAAATTTTTCAATAAAAATTCAAAAACAGTTAGTTCTATACTAAGTATAGTATTGTGACAAAGTCACTTTATTAATATTAAGAACTTAAAAGTCAAAATATTAAAAAATCAACAAGCAACAATCAATTTACATACAAGTTCCGACATATTAAAATATTACTTTTGACTTTATTCACAATTGAGGTAAATTTTGAACATGATTTATAAATGTTTAAATTTTCGTTTTTTTCAAATTTTATTACTTTTTAGCATTTGAAATTTTTTAGTTTTTATGACTAATTTTTTACGGTTTCGTTTTATAGACTATGCACTGTCACTGCAGCAATGCCGTCATAAAACTTTGTATATGCCAACAAAAAAATTAGAATCATCTCAAAAGGTTACTTACAACAAAACTCAATTTATTAGAAACATTTCTTTTATCCAATTTATAATAAGCCGCTTTTATTTTGTAATTTTAAAAATTTGTAGACGTACCACATCACTAACTATAGTATTAACATTTTATTTTAGTTTTCTAAAAGTTCTTTTTTTAAAAAACATTACAGTTAACATTTATTCAAATATCATTTAAATTATTTGAAGGGTAAGGTTTAATTTTGAATTTGCTATTTAAATTTTACATAGCTTATGGTCTCTTTCTACATTTATTTTTGTTTTCAGTTTTATTTCAAATTGATTTATCTAACATTGCAATCAGATTTATGGAATTGATTTTTTGTGAAATATAAATGGAATATAATCGTTTTCTAATGTTTATTAAGGGTATTTAACAGATTTTTAAAGATAAAGAAAACTTAAGTCAAAATAGATATGTGTGCTAAAAAATAGAAAAATCAACATGAACCAACTAATTTTGATACCGTTACAATCAATGTTTTGAAATGTTCTACAAAGCCACGCCCCACAGTTCAACTATGCTTATCTGTTTTGAATGTTTAGTTTTTAGAGCTTTGTTAGATGATAGTCTAATATTGTATGTGACAAGGCCTCCACGAAATCCCACATGAACTCTCAAATCTTAAAAATTAGAATAATATCTCTATTTTTCATCTGACTTTCTAGAAAAATACATGGATTTGACTATTCTGTCCGTCCGTCTGTTCAGCCGTCCGAACTTTTAATCTAATTAAAGGATTTCGATCTGTACTTTAATAAAAAGGATAAATAATTTCTTATTCTAATTAAGGGATATTACCAATTTCTTATTCTAAATAAATGATTTTAACAAACTTTTATTATAATTCTTATTATTACACCGATTGCTTATGGTTGAGTAAGGAATTTTTTGAACAAAGTGGACTAAAAAAAGGCTATGAATATCCACGAAATGGTTCAAAAATTGGTTAAAAGAGGCAAAAGACAGGTCAAAATGGAAAATAGTTAGGCGTACCTCAATAATATAGAGCCTTTAAACTTCCTTATTTATCTCTTTATTAGACAGTCAAATATTGCTATTTACACAAATCAAAATTTATAAATTAAACTTATGTAACTTATTTATTTTAAAAATTATTATTAATTATTTTGCAATGTTTATTTAAATTTCTCTCACTAAGTCACTAATATTCATTAAAATAAATCTTTTTAATAAATGTTTCTTAAAATTAAAAAATAAGAATATTATTGGAATTTAAAGCAGCATTAATAAATATAATTAAATTTACATAATTTTAATGAATTACAGTGTATAGACTATCTTTTTTTGTTATCATAAAGTGATTGAATACAATAAGATACAAACCAAATTAAATTTCATTCGATATTATTGTAAATATCAAATATGCATTATTTAAATTAAAAACTTACTTTAATGGGTTAAATGCGTTGAAATATTTATTATGAACTGTAATATTCATTTTTCATTCTTAATTAAATAAATGACAAAGTTTGAAATAAATATTAATGGTTAATTAATAAAATGGATTATGATTATCTGTCTAAATACATCAGTAATTTATTCTAACAATTAATTTATTAAACTCAAACAATGTTTGTGCCAATAATACTTAAATATAGTCTCTTTAAATTTTTAAAAATGCATTTTTAATTACTTTCAAGTTTGTTTCACAATATATAGAAGAAACCGATTTTTTTTAATCGAAAGAAGTTATGTTAATTATGTTTAAAGGAAATAAATACAGTTATAAAACACAGCAACATCAAAATTAAGATTGATACCCTTATGAATTCAGTTAGTTTCAATTTATATGTGGTAGCTTTCACTAATAAGGTTATATTATTTTTATAAGAGTTGAAATTTTTGCATTTTATACCATTTGCAAAATAGTAAACATATACTAGAAGAAAAATATTTTAATAAAGAAAGTCTAATGCTTAACAAAATGAATTATTAAAATTAATTAATTTAGCGAGATTAAAATTAAACAAGAATGAACAAAAGTAATGCTCTCACTTTGATTTGTATATTTTTTAAACGAGTAGATATGTTCATTAGTTTTGTGAGTAAGAAGGTTATTTGCAAAATATTTAACAATACAGTTTTCTACGAAATTATGTATTAATTACTTTCATCAGAACATATTTAATTTATTTTTTAATAAACTATGTCAAATGTAAGCGGACCAAAAAAAAGCAACCACTTAATTTATGATACTAGATTTTAATAATTTTTTAAGTACACGAACAAAGATAACCGATCTACAAATTATATAAAATTAAGACAGAATATGTGTGACCACTAAATCGGTGACAAAAATTTGAGAATATCAATTTTTCAATTTTGCCCACGCATTAATATATATATATATAATATTACAGAGATTGGATTTGTACAAAAACTTTAGTTTAGAATTTTTTAAATTTTGTCTAAACACTATCAATGACATGTAACGAGAAAGTTCACATGTCTTCGGATCGAAGAGAGTAATGGATACCGAATGCGTCGATATCGCTGACCAGAAATTGAGGTTTTATTTTAGTAACCAAAAACCACTTAAGTCGTCCCAATAACAGTAGTTATTACAATATTTATTTATAAGTCGTTACAATATTGAATGAATTGCCACAAATTCTAATAATTCGTTTATTAATAATCCTACCAACTGCGCCAGAAAATTGTAGTGTGTTTGACTTGTAGTAATAAGTCGAATGTTGTATGTTAATGGCTAGTAGTAGTAAGGTGGCCACTATAAGGTACGCGATAACGCGTAACATATAGTTTATGCTGAAGAACAGCGATACTAAAAACTACTAAAGAAGAATGGCACCAACGAAGCATAAGTGTAACAAAAGTGCCAACTAAAGATAATTACTTGTTTAACATAAGAAATATTGATATAAATATAAACGGCTTGAAATAAACACGAAAATTATTATTATTGTTAACTATAAAATGATTTACATATAAGTGAATGTTGAAGTAGTTGAAACATCATGACTGTTCAGTAATATTAAAAGTAATATGAGTAATAATATGTAAATATTGAAAGTAAATGTAGAATTTAGTCATTTGAAATTTCTTGAAATTATTAGTTTAAGTGATGTGACTTTGGTTCACATACACTACGCTTTACTTTACGAAAACTTACTGTAAGCCTAGCATTTTTGGAAATTAAGAAAAGGAAACAAGTTTTCAAAAAGACAAAAAAATTAAAAAAAAAGTAGATAATTACTCTAAAAAATTTTCACTACTAAGCGATTTTACAGTATAAATAATAAGTAAAAAAATCAAAATAAGTTAATTAGAACTGTTAATCATATTATTTGTAATCATTCTGAAACATATGATTAATTTCGAATAATTTTAATTTCCAAAAATTTTATTCACTATTAAAAATAATATAACTCATATTAATTAAATTTCATCTCATCAATGACTTTTTGTGATAGACAATCAATTATAAAAATTGTTAAAACTAATCAGTTGGCTAAATTTTAGTAAAAATCTTTTAACATTGGTTTTCTCAAATTTGAATAAAATAATACGAAAAAATTTAAACCATGATCCAGTTAACAGAAAATTTTTTAAAAGTGTAAAACTATCTTTTGTTTTGATTTTGTTGGAATTATACTCACACAGAATATGTGATTTCCACAAAATTCCGGAAAATTATAAAGTATTTTTTATCTAACTTTGCAAAATTAAGATAATCGGATTTGACTAATCTGTCCGTCTGTCTATCTGTGAACACTCTTGCGTTAATTAAAGGATTTTATCTTTACTCTAATATAGGGAGTTTACCATTTTTTCACTTTAATAAAAGGATTTTGACCTATTTTTTATGCTATTTGAAGGATATTTATTTTCACTCTAATAAAGGAGATTTTACAATTTCTTACATTAATAAAGGGATTACATAAATTTGTTATGTTAATTACTTGATTTTGAAATTAACTTTAATATAGGGTAGTCACAATTTTCTTATGTTAATTAAGGGATTTTGACCTATTAATTATGCTAATTAAGTCAAAAATGACAAAATATAGGTTCAAAAATACGAAAAGTAGGTTCAAAACTGAAACTAATTTTACAAAGTCAGATATTATGACCGTATCAGCGATTATATACTAACTTAAACTAATTTTACAAAGTCAGATATTATGACCGTATCAGCGATTATATACTAACTGAAACTAATTTTACAAAGTCAGATATTATGACCGTATCAGCGATTATATACTAACTGAAACTAATTTTACAAAGTCAG
>JAQIXJ010004877.1:0-10153 GCA_034700185.1 Phthiracarus laevigatus | reverse complement strand
AATGGTTTGGTTATTGTCACACATTCATCAAATACATAGTAATTAGTTATGGATTTCAATACGATTTTAAATATTTCCCTAAAGAGATGTTAAGATTGCAGTGTTTTGAGATTTGTATTAACTTATTAAATTTTAATTTAATTTTATTTTTCTCATTTCAGTATATTATCAAACCAAACATTGCTCACAACATCCTCAACATTCACATCAATATCATCATCGATTAGTTAGCACTTCTTTTGTATCTTATAAAATAAAATTCACATCAATATCCTATAAAATCGAGTAATGGTATCAGCGGTGCTGTTATCTTTCGCGTCACTCATCGCACGTCATTCTATTGGACGAATGCATGGACACAAAGCAGAGCATCATAAATAGTGTGAGTCAACTGAATTAATGCGCTCAACAGTACAACAAATTGCATCAAATGTGGAATGATTTCCATGGTTTCGTTCCAATGGTCGCTGGAAAAATCGTCATAATAATAATAATAAAGTAAATAATATTTTCACGTTTCAAATTAAAGTTTGCTAATAATTGTTTTATAAAATATGACAAAAGCACTGAATAAAATGAGTTTTTAATAAATTAAATACAAACTCACTATAATTAAACAATAGAATACTAAACTGCAATAACCGTAACTTTATCTGACAATTACGGCATTAAACTCAAACCAAAATTTAATTAAATGTGCCTGAGGCCCGATTCTAAATGCTTAGTAATTATATCTGATATAAATGTTCAATTTATAAATTATAGATTTAATAAATTAAATCCGTTCCCTTAAAAGTTATACATTATAAGTGCGAGCAAACTTTTTAACTTTTAATTGTACTGTTAAAAGTTTTTATAAAAGTTTTTCAGGGCAACAATGTTGGAGTCAGTTTTATAGAAATTTTACTGCAGTTGTTCATACAGCAATTTTTGGAGTCTATGTTCTATACAAACCCCGCATTTCGCATTTTCATATAACAAAAATAAAACATTGAGGTACAAAAAATCAATAATTTTATTATTAACGTAAATTTACATTTTGTATAACGTAAGGATTGAAAAATAAGGTATGTTTAGATAAAATCATTAAAACATTGTTATAATGCACTCTTAATGACTTAATGTCATGGAAAAACGTAACCATAAAAAATACATGTCATATCAAAAATTTAGATTTTAGTCACTTTTTAAAAAAATATTAAAAACTATAGCGCTATTAGTTAAGCGTCGGTTCAACTGAAAAATCGCGTTATCAGTGATGCGCACTAAAAGCTGTTTAACTGATACCCGAGTGTTCCGTATTGTAATAATCCATGGATTCGGTAAATATATACGTTAACGGATTAACATCATTAGTAGTCCAATGGGTTTGATTCGTATCGACATAGTTGTACGAACACGACTCGTTCGATGAGACGGACGAAGAGGACAGCGAAGACGAAGAGCATGGCTTAGCGGTATCCTCTAACTTGATATTAACGCCCGACACTGACATCTCGATTGGCTGTATGTCCATATTGATACTCTGTTCGGCCAGACATCCGTCTTGAGACTGCATTAGCTCTTTGTCCCTTCGCTTTCTGGTGCGAATCACGTCCCGTCTCATCGAAACGGGTCTATTAAAGCCGTTAATCCTATAGAATAGGCCGCAAGCGTTGCACACGTGAACACCTCCGGCGTCTCTTCGCCACATCGTTGTCTTATTGGTGCCGCAATTGGCGCAGTGGAGAAAACTTTTACGTAGAGTAGACACGCGGGATATTTTGCTGACATGCGGCCGATGGTCACCGTTCACCCGGTAGTATAGTCCGCACGCGTTGCACAGAAAATGGCACGAACCGTATTTGCGCCACAATGGCGTGGTTGTGGTCGCGCAGTTTGCGCACTGTCTTTCACTAGTATTGCCGTTGTTGAGCGATAGGTTATTTTCACTGCATTTATTTAGTAAATTAGCGGCAGTAGTGGTAGTTCCAGTAGAAGTAGAATTATTATTCATTTTTCCTCGTTTTTTTCTAATATAATTAAAAGTTTATTAAAAAAACCGTACGCATTAAATGTAATACACGCGCACTCAAAAATTATTATCGATGCGATTTTTATTGCGCGAAAAATATATATTCGTTTTCGATTATCTAATAAAATTGACACTCAATTAGTATCAGATTAAAAACAAATTATTTTTAAACTTCTTTTTTTAGGCAAAAAATTAAATTCAATTTTCTCTCGCTGTAGTTTTTTGATTATCGATATGTTAGAGAGAACGTGCTTATCTTGATGTACACTACATTAATCGTTTACATACAGTTACACAAAACGTTATTATTCAGTTAACAGAGTTTTTTATCTGTTTGGAGCGAAGAAGCAAATCACTTGACAACTTGAAAACTATGTTATATAATGATAGCAGTAATAATAATAATTTTTCCGAGTATAAATTTTTATGCGCCTTTTCAGGCAAACGTTTTTCTTTTAATGGTTGCGCAAAATTAATTTATGATTTCTCAAAGCTCATAATTAGACACTGTTGCAAAATTAAGTGGAAAAAGAAGAAGAAAAATCAAAATCTAAATAAAATAAAAATAAAACAAAATTAGAGTGACATAAAAAAAAGTTTTTTTCTCTCTTTCTGCGTTTCTGATCGCCACTCGCAACACACACGTGAGGGGAAGAAAAGTAACATTTTAAAGCAGTTTTTAATGCGGATAAAAAGGATTTGCGAGTCAAAACGCAACAGTTAAAAAAGAGGGGTTGACTATATTTCCGATGAATGACTCTAAGGCATCACATTATTATTATACAGAAGTTGTACAATGCAGAAGTTGAAATACACTCGCACATACGCACATGACTAGTGGCGATTTTGAAACCCATTTGTTATGGGATAGTGTGAAGCAAGACATATAGAAACAGGTTGTGTGAGTTGAGTAAAATTGCACGATCTTATTTTGGGCGCAACTCTATCACACTCACACACTCACACTCGAGAGAAAGATCGTAATCGTTCACTTTTTTGGGCACATTTTGTGTGTGCGTGTGTGTGACCCGAGCGAAGCGCGAGACTCGCACTCTAGCATGTGTGTGTGTGTGTGCATCTTTATGCGTGTGTGCGTGAAGTGCATCAGCAATCTATCGGGACATTAAAAATTGCGCTCCTTTTTCATTATTATCTTGATCGACCTGCTGTGTGTTGCCTCCAATAACTTTTTTCTTCCCCTTCGTTTCTACTATACCACTGTGGGACTAGTTTGCAATTTCTTTGCTAAAAAGACGTTGTTAATCCTTTTTTTTGCCGTTTTTAAAAATATATATCAATCGTTTTTAGTAAACGTATGTAAAAAAACTATACAGTTAACTAATGATGAATGAGTTAGAACTTGGAATTACTTTAAATAAATAGAATTGATACTCAAATATTTTATATATTCTGGTTTATTGCCGTTGCTTTAAAAATAACAATACTTAATTTCATTTTATCGGTTTATTTTGTGTGTTAATTAAACTTTAAAAAAACAATTTCTCTCTCAGTCTCGAAATAGAGTTAAATACCTGAATATTTCTTCTGGCAATCTTTTTGAGTCAAACTACTGGATTTAATTTATTAGTTTCTCTTTTGATAAGAAGAGAAGAGAAAAAACAAACTGTTATATAAAAGTCAGGCGAGTTATTAAACGAGTTATTAAAAAGACTAAAATCTGATTTAATACCAAATATTATTGCCCACAATATAATGAAAAAAATAATTTAGATTAAAAAAATAAGTTTATATAGATTTTTTCGAAGAAACTTATATTTAACTGTATATATAATTAATTTTTCATTGATCGATGTCAATTTAAGTTTTCTAAATTACACTTCGAGGCTTATCCAGTCGTGAGAATATAATGACTATATAAACAGAAACGGCAGAGAGAGAGAGAGAGAGAGAGAACAGCTGCAACTTTTAAAATCAGATCACTTTTTTTAACTGTCACACTTACTGTGCATGCTGTAATTTTTTTTAAAATTTTGTTCATTTCGTTTTACTTTACTGTTGCTTAACGAAGGAAAGAAAGATTAGTTGACTAGGTAATAAACATCGCTAAAATGTTTAATATTTTATTTCATACACGTCTTCGTACATGTCAAATACTAAAAATTTCATACTTTTTTGTGGTTTGTTTATTCAAAAAAAAATAAGTTTTTACAAAATAAGTTAAAGGATTGAAGAGCGCATACAATAAATTATTGATTCAAGTTTAACCTATTTATATTGATGTTTTTTAAAATGAATTGCCTCCTTCTTTTCTTATGGATGTAATGACGCAAACGTATGTGCTCGTCGTATCGTTTGTTTAGTTTTATAGGGTTTAACAAAAACAATCATCCGATAATAAATGAGCCAATTATCTATTCGAACTTAAATAATGAGATTTTTGCAGAAAAATTTATTTTTCAATTATTCGCGGCATTTTGCATAGAATTTATACCTCTGCTTCCGTTTTGTATTTTGCTATAAAAAATTTGTAGTAGAAAAAATGATACCATTATCTAATTGTAAAAAACTTTTCGATTGAATTTAATTAAAAACATTGTATCGCGAATTTAATTTATGTGCGTAGAAGTTTTTGAACAAAATTTTAGTATAAATTAAACCAAATAACGCTTTAGATTAACAATCATTAAACGCCAAAACATATAACGGTTTGGGCAAGTTATACCGTATAATATATTCAAAACTAATTATGAATATATAATAGATATTAAATTGAAAAAACTAGTGGCACTTAAGGTTTATTTCATCCAAAATAAAGTGACTAATTCTCACGATAGCATCAAATTTAGTATCATTTATTAATGTAAATTAGTTTTATAATAATTTTTTCCGTTTGCCCGAAAAAAATTCGGTTTTAATTGATAAGCTTTTTTCTTCTTCTAATATATGTCAAAAGATCTAATGATAAATGCATCACATTTTTATATATATTCAATGACTATATAGCGTTATTTATATTAGTTTGAAATTAAAATACGGAAGCATTTTAGAAAAAAAATCCGCAGATGTATTGAAGACACCGAACCCTTGAAAGTTCCCTGAAATACTTTTCAAAAGATATTCGTTTTAATGATTCTCTTAATGAGTGATTAATTTTGAAAAAGTGGTTCTCGTGGTTTTCTTTTTTGATATCACACAAATCAAGTAAATTAATTGTAATTTAATCTATAAATAATTGCGTAATCTTTTCCGTAATGAGAAAAAAGCAGTAAATGCTTTCATAGGATTAATAAATATGACTTTTGTAATTTATATTCTAATATGTATGTTTTTAAAATATATAGGGAAATAACGTAAAATAGTCAATTAAAGTTGTCTTAAATGCACAATAAAATTTTCTGATTTATTTTGATTTTATCGATTATAATTAACGTTTAATCTATAATTAAATCTATGGCTGATGGAAGTGGCAGAAACGTAATTCAATTCATATTTTTCTATGAAATTTTAAAAAACCGAAGCTATAAAATGGGCAGCGGATCATTATTATTATTGGATTGGAATATTATTTGGGATCCAAATTTCAAAGAAAAATTGTTTTAAAATACCATTATTTTTTAAAAACTTTTGTTCAAAACAATCGTTTAAAAAATTAGTAATTTAATAAACAATAAATAGCAAAAGTTCCAACAAAGCAAAACTTTACACTGGTCAAATCTTACACATTTGATTGCCTCTTAGTGTACGCTACATTATTTTGATTATTATTTTACTTATTATTTTAAAAATGATAAAGCCCACCGATTAACCGAACCACAATCAAAATATTAGATCCTAAAGTCTGAGGAGACAGGATGTTTTAAATTTCTATGGTTTGTAGGCCTTGAAAACTTATCGGATAATGTAAATCAAGATTAGACTTTGGTTATGATATTTTGCTGTTAAATAAAAAAAATTAGATTCAGTGCAAACTGTGAGACAAAAATTGATGCCTGGAACAAAAAAGAATATAAATTGTAAAAATTATCTAACCTTTTCCCTCTAGAGTTCTTAAAACTCACTTATACAGTTATGAAAGACAAAGAGAAAATAAAGTTTACTGTTGTATTGATATATTTAATCTACATTTTTTAACTTTATTTTTTTTTTTGTTAAATCTGGGGGCATACTGACAGACAGACCTGTCAGATCTTTTGGGTTGAAAATTAAAATAGAAGGAGCAAAATTTAAGGTTTATTTATAGTTATTTAATTATAAGGTAAATTACAACAGGTAAAATAACTTTAAATTAAATTTCTTTTCCAACATATAAAAACATAAAATAACTATATTTTAAAATGTTTAAGAGGCAAAAATAAGAAATAAATAGAAAAAGAAAATTTACTCAATTTACAGTATTTACATACTTAATCACTTATTAAGAGTTTAGTGCATTTCCTCTATAATTATACCAATCAAATGAGTGATCACTTTTTATATGCCCGAATTTTTTCCCGATATAATAATATTTTTTCTTTTTCGATAATTGACTATACACTTACGTGACTTGTCTTAATCATTATTTTTAATATTATTTAGCCCTTCGACAACTGTTTTCGTTCCCCTATAGACCGTTATTTCTTTTGCCAAACAATTAAGCAAACTATATATATATAAATTAAAAGCTATAAACAATAAATAAGTAGCTCACAATCGCTCAGAGCTGATATATTTGAAAATAATTTTAATTTAAAAAAACACTGTTAGCTATAGAAAAAATAATGAATAAAAATGGTAAAGGGGGAAATAGCTGCAAAAAACTACATAGACAGCAAAAAAATCTGGCAAAAATAGATTAATTTTTGTTGGTAACCAAATAAATAAATGTGACAAAAATTAAGGTCAAAGTTTAATGGTCACTTAGCATATGCAAAATCGACACTTCGGCATTGGCAACAGTGTATCCTAAATCGCAATCTCACTTTTTGATGTTTTTATTTATACTGTCTGCCATTATTTTTATCAAAAATCACTTTTTACAGATTAAGCAAAACGTTTTTTTTAATTTCAAAATCTCTCTGTTACGTGTATGTGTGCCAAAAAAAATTCAGACGAGTAATTAAGAAAAAAAGAAAAATTAGAAGATCCTATCACGTACATCAATTAAGTATTCTATCGCTGGATAAAAAGTATTCAATATTGTAAGACGTAATACAGCTGTAGCGCTAATTGTTAATGACTTTTAATCTAAACCCTTTTTCTCCCTGAATGCTAAATATCTGTTTTATATTTTAAAATTCAAATCTGAGATAAATGTGTTGAAAAATCTTTTATGTATATTGAAATAAAATCTAAATATATTAAAACTAAATTTATGCGAATAAATAACAACTTGTTGTAACCTAACAACTATTTTTTCTATTCATCATTAATTTAAAACATGGATTACATACGGATAAGTGCTTGCAAAACAAGGTATACATTTTATTAAAAATACAATGTTTTAGGTTTAAGATATTTTTTAAAAAAATTTAAACGTTGCAAAAAATTTGTCTTTAAATAAGTTTAATCAAATTAATTTCGGATATCGTGTGATTAATAAAGCCGTAGCTGTCATTGTTTGTCATAAAACTATGCAAATTAGGCTTCAGTAAGTAAGCGAAACAAAAATCTTACTTTTTTTTACTGAACATAAAAGGTAAATATAAAAGCTATAAATTTTGTTTTAGTTTATTTTTTATTTTACTATCAAACGATAAAAATCTTAATGCTTTTTTATTATTTATTTTCGAAAATAATAAAATATAATAACTTTCTTCCATGAAAACACTGGAAAACTATAAAAAAAATAAGATAAAAATCTTTCGTTTTTAAAAAGCTATCTTTTGTTTTTATAGTTTATACAGTATAATAATAAAATAATAAATGATACGTTTTTGCTTAAAAATTTAAATTTTCATTCAAAATTATGTGGAAACCCTATTTTAAAAAATATCCAATAATTAATCAAAAGATTGTTGCGAAATTTATTTAAATCAGTTTTTCTACCGTTTTAAAAAACTATGTAAATAAATAAAAATCTAAACACACCATTAACTGACAAAACAACTGTGTAGTAAATATTTTTAAAAAATTTCTTGTAAAGGAGAACATTAATAATAAATAACATTCTTATTTTTTGGTAATTAATTTTTTCTACATTCACTTATAGTGTTGCATAGAACGCTACCAGACCTACATATAATTTTTTAGGAAAAGAAACGCAAACGAAATGATAGATAAATTCCGCGAACCCTAGAGAATCAATTGAATGGTTGCGTTTTGCCTAAATGTCATATCCCTGAGACACATTTATCGCTCATTTATCTTGTCACAGATCAGGTCACAAAATGAATTTCATTAATTCGCAAGAAAAATATTCATATTTTGTCAAAAATAGATACCAGTTATTTTTTTCTATCTATCGTACTGTTACTGCGATTAAAGTTAAATACCACGAAAATTTAAGCATATTTATATGATGATCTGCGGTTAAAAAAGTGTCGTTATATAATAATCATTTAATGGTCGTGTTTAGAATAAAATAAATGCCGAATATTAATAAATTATCGATTCATCTGATTAAATAAATCATAAATTTGAGTTTTTTGATAGAATATCTGGGCAATTAATTTTTAAAAGTAAATTAATTATGCGATATCAGGCACAGGTTTAAACAAAGTAAGCCAATCTGTAACAATTTAAATGAAAAATTTAATAAAAAAAAGTTTTGTCAAAGTTTTGTAGCTCATTTTTAAAAAAAAGCGAGCTTATGGATTTGAAAATGTCTGTCCTTCCCGGTGTCCGCAGTTGGAGATTAGTAAAGGATTATCATACTGAGGCTCACTGTGAATAAAAGGAATCAGTTGTGACCAACATTTATGTTTAAAACAGATTACATACACACGATATGTCACAACTAGATGGTCACGAGCTATACTTATTGCAAAAAGTGAGCTCTCTATGAATGTGTCGTTCTTGTTTTAACTATATTCATATTATTATTTGTAATTTATGACACAGTTTTCGCTACTAATTATAATTATCATATAATCACATAAATCAAACGACACAAAACTTAATGACAATAAATTAAATAGTTTATGAGATAAGCAGAAAAAAATCCTACTAAATATTTGTTCTTACATTCTTTCTTATTTATAACACAACGCATTAACCATTGCTTCTTTGCTTTTGTTGATCAAGTTTTATAGAGTTCTTTTTTCAGCCTCAAATCAATTACAAACGCAGATCATAAATAAGGTTATTTACCTCTTAAAGAAACTTAAGCGATTAAAACTTTTTATATTTCCTTTCATTTTATTATGCATTTTTTTGGAACGAAGAAAAGAAATATCACTTTATGTCAATGTATGCATGCATTTTCATATTATTGGTAAACCGTAAGCTTTAAACCTAACATATCGTATGCTTTGATTATAATTCATACAGTATTTTGGTTTTCGAAAAGTTTCGTATGATTAATAATACTTTGAGTTTTGAGGGCCAAAAAAGTTTATCTGCTTTGACTATTCATTTGTTAAATTGATTGATTCATTTTATTTTTGCTAAAATATCGTGATTTTAAAGCACTTTGCGCCACATCATAATTGGGCACAAACCACAACATAATATATTAGAATCATTATCATAAAACTAAAATTGAATAAAATCAAAAATTCAAATTTAGCCAAATATATGTGCCACCAATAAATTCCGATCACAATTTATAGCGTTGTTTAGATGGCGCCAGTTATGAGTTAAATAATACGACAAATAAAGCGCTAAAAACGATGTTTGGTTAAACGTGACGCAATGCTATCATTGCATGCAATACCGTTATTAGATATGTTTCTTTGCGTTTGAATCGATAAACAATCATATAAAATCATTGTCCAGTCTGTTGTGCACACATGGCTGCCATTCATCAGATCCGAAAACAGTTGCAGTGTGTGGATATGAAGTCGTCTACCAGTTTGAATCAGTATTTAATTGAGTCAGTATTTTATATTTATATTTTATTTTTGGTTTCCTAATCAAATATTTAACAGCAAACATGTATTTTAATAGTAATCTTCAACAGTTACGTTACAAACGATGGTATACTAGCGATCAAACCTCATTCAAAGTGAATTCATTGGATTGGTTACCAAATGGCGAACG
>JAQIXJ010004876.1:0-10154 GCA_034700185.1 Phthiracarus laevigatus | reverse complement strand
CCCCCCCCCCCCCCCCCCCCCCCCCCCCCCCCCCCCCCCCCCCCCCCCCCCCCCCCCCCCCCCCCCCCCAAACCCCCTCCAGACCCCCTCTGGGACACCCTACTTGAAAGTGTTTCTTACTTGGATCATAACCACACGCATTTATATTCGAATCGAATATCAAACTACCAGGACAACTAAATAGCCAGGGTTCACCATTAGTGCACTCATAAAACTTGTGCGGATCAGTCGGATGAGTAAAATAACCGAATGGTTGCGGACACTTGAATGTGTCTGATGCGCAAACTCCTAATAAAAAAGTCAATTAGCTTAATAGTTAATTTTATTACTAGTTAATTAACATTACCCAAATAAAAAATCAATAAACTTATTGTTAAAAAAATATGCATTTTCTTGAAATGCGAATTAATTATATTTTCAAGATACATGAGTTTCGGTCAATTTCATTATGAATAATCAAATATTAATTATATATACTTTCAATAGGGTTATAAATTCAGTTCTTATCGTAAGGAAATTATGAAATCACCTGTGAATGCAACATATTTATATCTCATTATTTCTTGTTGCTATAAAGCAAAATATTAGTAAATATGTGCTGCGAGTGGAAAGATATTGAATTAAATTCTAAGAAATCAGCAAATAATTATTATCCGTTGATATCAAATTTATATTTAATTATGCAAATAATTATTGTGTAAAAAATTTCATTTTTTTCTTACAACAAAGTTTCACATTTATTTTAACATTTACATTTTAATAAACAAAAAATTATAGCTACAGATTTAGTTTTATCAATTCTGCTTAGTATGACCATCTTAGGTTAAACCAGAAGAATATTCAAATTTTAATTATTTTCGCCTGGACTTCACCGGGAGATAAGGTAATCTAAATTTATGATCGGGATTTAAAATTTTAAACTCATCCATTTGGTCACTCTAAATCTGCTTCAATAATTTTTAAATAGAATAATAAACTATCATAATAAATTAAAATTATAAGTTTTAATCTAATATCAAACCTTTTTGAGTGTTTTATGTAAAGTAAAATGTTTACCTAAAAAAGTTAATTAATTAATCTCTTACATTTAAGTAGAATTAACATTTCTTTACAGTTTTTTAAAAATTAACATTTTTTATCTGACTGCAAAATTCAGATATAAGGATTTGGGTATTGAGTCTGTCTGTCCGCACGCTTATGTTAATAAGGGAATTTGTTCTTTACTCTAACAAAGGGATTTTTCAAATTTCTTATTTTAATAAAGGGATTTTACATGATTTCTTATGTTAATAAAGGGATTTTCTCAATTTCTTATGTTAATTAAGGGTTTTAACACGAGTTCTTATGTTAATAAAGGCATTTCACTATTTTCTTATGCTAATAAAGGGAATTTCAGATCAAAAAAAAGTCAAAAATTGTGTCAATATTAACAAAATTATGCTTAATATTGTCATTTAAAGGGTCAAAATTGGGCAAAATTGTGTCAAAAATAGGGAAAAATTAGGTTAAAATGCGCATAAAATTGTCAAAAATGGCCATATTTGTTTCAAAATAGACAAAATTCGGCCAAAAAAAAAGATTAAAGCTACATTGACATCTGCCGCTATTTGGTGTTATAAAAGTGATTTCCAAAAAAGGCTAAAAACTGGACTAGACTCCCAAACGGGCCGCGGGCCCCCGACACTTTTCCTCAAGCCGGGCCGGGTTTGAGCTTGAACTTATCGGGCCTAAGTCGAGCCGGGCATTGAAATAAATTTCTCGGGCCGGGTCGGGCTTTGAAATGATTCCAACCTATTTTAAAACTTTATCTCTAATGTATTTTTAAAGTAAACAAAAAATTCAGAACGAAATTTCAGTTATGCTAATTTAATTTAACAACTAAGGGAACACAATTAAAACCTGATAAAGTTGATAACTATTATTTTTAAGATCAAATTTTGATGATATTACTGTGAATAAAACAAAATTTTGGTTATATGTTGTTTTTAATATAATCGGGCCGGGTCGGGTTTCTACCAATCTGCCCGAACTCGGGCCGGGCATTAAAACTTCGAAAAAAGTCGGGCTTGGGCCGGGCCTAAACCTAACTGGCCGAAATCGGGCTCGGGCTTAAATTATTTAACGATTTAGGCGTCTAATTATGACCGTTACGATCTTGTTTTAAATTAACATTTTGTATTTATGTGTCAAGAATAAATAATACTGATTTTACTAAAAATAGTGATTATTTAGAATTACTCGTGGAATCTAGTGTTAGCAGTCTTATTAAAAAAAGGCATACAAATTTTTATGAAAATTTATCAAACTTCTAGCAGTCTATCCATTTGCTATATCTTATTGTTTTAAATTTTTAAAGTAATATTCAAACTGTGTTATCCTAAAAACATCGGATAGTAGAGTACTTGAACCAGAATTAAATACAAAAACAAGAGCTAACGGGTAACTTAATTTACAAATAGGAATCAATGCGATTTATTAACTGTTTTCCGAATAAAACGGAACCAATGCAATGGTGTGAGTATTACGCACATGTTATTTACTACTAAACTATTATAATATTTAATACACATATTCTAAACATTAAATTTGATAATATTTTTGATTAATGATGAAGTTAGTGTTAATACTTGTCGTGTGTATCTTTAATACTAATTGCTCTAAAGGTATGGATATTTTCGCAATCGATATTTTCTTAAGATATATAATCCATTAAATTCACAAATTAGGTAATGATTTAGACGTGTGTTGGCCTCATAGAGTGAATACGTTATGCAGTGATGATATCGATCAACAATGTAGTTCGTCGCTAGAATGCAACAGCAATGACCATATATGTTGCCGGTATGAGTGCGGCACTATTTGCTTACCTAAAGATCAAGTCGTTCGAGAACCTCAGCCATGTTAGTATTTCCCAGATTATAAGCCACATGCTTAATCGTTTATTAAGAGAAATTAATTATTATTGAAAATAGTGGAAAAGTGTTGGCAATTTAATTCAACTGTAGTTAATTGTTTGCAATTCGACATGATGTGCGAGTCTAACAGTGATTGTGGATCGGATCAGATTTGTTGCGAACACGAGTGCGGAAAGATATGTCGAAATACTTCACTCTTAGAGTATCGTAACCAACGTATTAAAAGTATTTGAAATTCTAAACGCAATAATTTAACTGTAATTATCAAATAGTTGTATATATACATTTCAAAATATTTTAGGGGATGATCCGAGGACATGCCCACCACTTTCTGGAATTAGTTGCACAATGCCTACAACAATATGTCACACAAACGATGATTGTATTGGAGACAAAATATGCTGTCGTATTGCATGCACAACTCGTTGCATTTAACATTAGTGTTAAATCAATCTTATGTAATTGAAAATAAAATTCTTTTATTAATTTAAAGATTGATATATTCTTTAGTATAGCATTTGCTACTCAAAATTGACACTTTTAATACTATATTTCCAAAATTATAATAAAATTTAGTAAAATAGTTAGAAATGTCGTGTGTGGTATACTTATCTGACTTCAAATAAAGCTATATGTTCTGGCGCACCATAACGTATTAATCAATTTTTTTGCTTTGTTTGCTCTGCATAGTACTCATTTACACGATATTCATTCACAATTTTTTAAACAGTTTATAATAACTTTTTAATCAACTTTTAATTAATTTTTAAATGTTTTGACAAAAAACAAGTGAGAAAAAAATAAATAGTTAAACATTATTTATTGTTTTACAAAGAGTATAGAATTTAATGAGATCGCTATCAGTTTTCAATTCGAGATAAATTAAAGCGGTTGGGGAGCACTTATCCAGCTTTTGTGGCGCGTATTTAAAGTTCAAACAAAGTTTTCGCGATATGTTCAATCGCTCGGCCAGTATTCCGGTTACATATGTGTCTTCGAACGGAAGCGCTGGCAACGATTTAGTTACCGATTCATTGTATAATTTGGAACACATGTGGCCGGGAATGAGATATGGACCGGCAATATAATTGGGATAACTTGCGGGCGCATAGTCTTCTTTACTTATAAACCACTTATCTTTGCCTCTTTTGGGTTCCGCTTTTTTCCACACTATTCCATAAATAGAGTCAGCGATATTCGAGTTCGCAAATCGTACGATATTATCGGTGCGCACAACCGTGTCGTCATCCACTTTGAGCATCCATTTGGCGAATGGGCAATAGAGTGATGTCCACCTCAAAATAGCTAACGCTTTGATTGTGCAGTTATAGTAATGTTCGTAATAATTGAATTGAATGATATCGTTATATTGCGAATGCTCTTCGGCCAGCATTCGCTGAATCGTTTGGTTGCTACTAATCGCTACAGCGAAGTATAGTTTTGAGTGGCGATTCGATTTCAGATCATAGCCCCACGTGTTTCGTATAGTACTTCGCCTCTCAAAACTGTCCGCACGATTAAACACGAACACAGCCACAGACAACTCCTTACCGAATTGATGGCTACATCGTTCCGTATTGATTATTACTTTTATTCCGTTAGATATTATGTTTGGGTACAATAACTTTGATTCGTTTCGCGGGTTTGAACCGTTTAGTTCACTCAAGCTCTCCAAATAAGAGTCAGTTAACTTAACATTGCTAACAATTTGATTTCGTTCGGCATTAAATTCACTATACTCTGCCGATTCATTCGTATTATTCATTTTATACTTGTCAACACATTTTAATTGCGAATAGTTTGAATAGAGAAACGATCGATGAAAAATCAGTACAAAAATAGCGACACAAGCAATTAAGTATAATGGTTTTCTTCTTTTAACGTTCATTATTATTTTCTATTTTTGAGCGCAACAACGGTATATGTTTTTTATTTGCACTTAATTTGAACATATTGTTTGATTGTGGTTCAATTTCCAATTTTTTTTATCACTAAGTTATGAGTGTTCAAATAATGCTACACTGATTATTTGCGCCTCTCATCAAATTCTAATGAATTTTTTATTGTAACGTTATCAGTTGATAATGATTACTAAATCAGAATTAAATGTTGCGTCACTAAGAGCACATTTCTATTATGTCAATATGTTCTTTGCTCATTTTATTTAAACCTTATTACAGCTAATGATTCGATGATTTTAAATTATAAATACATGAATTTCTGGTTTTTTATACTAATTTATAGTCCGTCCGATAGTAATCCTACTTAAACTATTAGAGAAGAGTTTAATGTTTTAAAATTATTAATTATGGAACTTAAAGCAAAAAAATTGCAGAATCTAATTGAATTGCAGTAAATTAATTTTTTAGCAAAACGTATTGTTTTGATAAGACATCCATAAATGACTTATTTCGTTGTCGTTGAGTTTATCGAAGTAAATTGTAGCGTTTTTCAACCAACATGACTGTAATTGTTGTCTCCGCTGAGGAAACCAAATAAAGTTTTCTAGATGTTTACGCGATATATTTAATCTTTCCGCCACTATTCCAGTGATATAAGCGTCTTCGAATGGAAGTGCTGGCAATGATTGTATTAACGCGGTTTTATATAAACTTAAACAAATTTGACCGGGAATAAGATAAGGACCGGCCATATAGTTGGGATAAGTGTCGTTCGGGTAATCCTCACTACTTATTAGCCATTTAGCATTAGATCCTCTCATTGGTGGAGACTTTATGCGAATACTTCCATATATAGAGTCAGGTTTAGTTGTTTTAGCAAACTGTATCATATCATTGCTAATTAAAACAGAATCGTCATCTGTTTTTAATATCCATCTAACAAATGGGCAATAGAGTGATGTCCACCTAAGAAGTCCTAACGCTTTGATTGTGCAATTTAAATAATATTCGTAATGATTGAATTGAATTATATCACCAAAGATTCTATTTTCCTCGTCTAACATTTTCTGAACAGTTTGATTAGCAGTCATTGCAACTGCGAAATACATCTTTGAATTCGGATTTGATTTTAGATCATAACCCCAAGTATTTCTTATTGTTTTCCGTCGTTCAAAGCTGTCGACACGATTGAACACAAAAACTAAAAGCTTTAAATCACTACCAAACTGATTACTACACAGACGTTGATTAATAACTATTTGAGTGCCGTTAACAAAATAGTTTGGGTATAAAAGCCTTGAGTTTGATTTCGACCCATTAAAATCGCCATAAGTATCCGATAAATATAAGTCAATCAATTCAACGCTTTTACCAATTTTATCTCTTTCGTACGAAAGAAGTTGATATTTTTGTGATTGATTAACGATAGCGTGTGTTACAAAACTTTTAAAGCCATAACACTTTAAGCTATTACTTGTGTTTAAGACATATATACAACAAGCTATGACAATGCATAAAATTAAATACTTTAATTTATGCCCAACGAAATACCTTTCAAACATTGATTAAAACTACAACATCGGAAAACATGCAACGAAGAAATGTATTTAATGAACCGATTGCTAGATAGTGTGATACGAATTTATATGTACCGTAATACAAGTGAATCACTTGAAAATCTATAGAGGAAATATCGGATAATACTTTTGACATGAATTTTCCTGTATAATAACAATGGTAAAAGATAACTTGGTTACAAACTAATAAGCCATTATCAATTAAACCGAGATAACTATAATAAAGCACTTATCGCAGTTTATATTTCATTTAAATGTTCAATTTTTGTTTTAATATCTTTGGGATGGGATATACTATAATTTATATCTGTGTGGGGATTCATATTTCCTAAAACAATCGAACAAAGCAGAATTCTAGTGTTAAAGGATTAATTCGAAAAAAAATATTTACAAAACTATGTAAAATAAACAATAAGAGAACAATTAAATTTTGTTTGTTTTCGACAACGAATATCGTTGGTTTCTCTGTTTTTATTAGCTAAAGCATTGCATTTAATAACTTCAAGCTTCATTGTGAATTTCCGCGGTTTCACCACAAGAAATTGATAAAAATTCTGGTCCCAATTGAGAGCATCATCAGCAATATTTACAGTTGCATTGCCTTTAGGAAATACGTGTTATGCTGTACAATTGTGTGAATAACTACAGACTCGTAGCAATATTTGCCGCAAATTAATACAATGTTTTCATATCCCCATCCATATCTACTAGAGATTATTTCGAAACCATTATTAAGTCTGGGTGAGACGTAAACATTTTTGCCGTTTAACTAATTTTAATAATGCTTTATCTCATAAAGTACTTTATTGTCTACATTTATTATTACCAGACATCGGATATTTGGAAGTTTCCCAAATTTTACCAAAAACAACCAAAAGTTGTAAAATTTGTTATAATAACCAAATATGTTAAAAACACTGTTTTAATCCCCAAATTTGTTAATTTGTGCAGAAGAAATCAATATAACGCATGTTTGTTCGAAACAAAAGGAGTGTTTGCAAACTGATTAGTGAATTTAAATAAGAAAATGAAAAATTATTTTGAAATGTTTGTGGAATTTAAATAAAATTTTATTAGTCAGATGATCAAATTATGCAAAGTCCCACCGTGAAAGTGACAAACATAAGTTTAAAATTAAAGTCATAAGTCTGAAGTCATAAAATGTAAATGGCACTTTTTTTGCCGAAAATTCCAAAAATTATCGATTTAATCCAATGAGTTTGACCCCCCTCTTGAATTTTGAAAAATCTGAAAAGAGACCCCCTCCAGACCTTTAACATCTGGGACACCCTGCTCAATACTATGTAATTCGTGCACATATAACAATTATATGTTTATAATTTATGAAATAAAAAAGTAGCATTTTAACTCGCTATTCAATGGAGTATTTCTATATTTTTTGAATTTATAATGCAAATTCTTTAATTGCCAAAATATTTCTTATAATTTATAATTTCACAAAAATATTAAGGCAAAAATTAAATGCTAAATCTGTGTTTGGCAAAAAGTCTTATTCTGATATAGTAACCACAAATTATTAATCTGTTCATCAGTTAACCAATCAATATAAAGTGTGGCGTTTTCCACCCAACATGAATGAACTTTTTCTCTGTGCCCAGGATACCAAACAAAGTGATCGTAATTTTTTCGGGATATATTTGCTCTGCCAGCCACTATACCAGTAATGTAAGCATCTTCGTATGGCAGTGCTGGCAATTCGTGGGTCAGTGCCGTTTCATACATAGGCAAACAACTATCTCCGGGAATAAGATATGCGCCCGGAATATAATTGGGATAAGTGTCGTTCGGGTAATCCTCGTAACTAATAAACCATCGATTTTTAGTATCTCTCATTGGATTCATTCCTATATATAGGATCCCATAGATTGAGTCAGCTTTAGTTGATTTCGCAAATTCAATCATTTCTTTGCTTATTAAAACAGTGTCGTCATCGACTTTAAGTATCCATTTAACGAATGGACAATAGACTGATGTCCACCGGAGTAGACCTAATGCTTTTATTGTGCAATTAAAATAAAATTCGTAATAATTAATTTGAATAATATCACGATAGATCACATTTTCTTCGTTTAACATTTTCTGAATGGTGTCATTGGCAGTCTTCGCAACTGCGAAATACATCTTTGAATTGGGGTTTGATTTTAGATCATAACCCCAAGTATTTCTTATTGTTTTCCGTCTTTCAAAACTGTCGACACGATTGAACACAAAAACTAATAGCTTTAAATCGCTACCAAACTGACCGCTGCACAGATTTTGATTGATAACTATTTGAGTGCCGTTAACAAAATAGTTTGGGTATAAAAGTTTTGAGTTTGGTTTCGACTCATTATAATCGCCATAAGTTTCCAATAAGTAAGAGTCTATTAATTTAACACGTTTCACTATTTTATCTCTTTGGTGCAAAAGTTTACTATATTCTGATTTTGAATCATCACCTATTGTATCGTTAATTGTAAATGTAATCACACTTTTAAAGTCAGAAACTTTTAAATTATTACTTAACGTAAACGTGTAAACGTAAAAAACTATAATAATACAGACAAACAATTGCAATGAAATTAGTATTTTTCTTTTCACAAAATACCGTAAATTATAAGTTATTACGGAACGCATCTTAACATTTAACATGAAACATCATAACTTTAATATAACGTTTTAAAATCTATTCTTAAACACGATTTATTAGACAACTACGCGATAAAATGTACTAACTTTGTTACAAAGACAACGAAGAAATGCGATGTTACGCGAGTACTTTGCAAATTTTTCGATCACTCGAACATCAATATAAAGATAACATTCGCTGAGTTATTGTTGATTAGTAAGGACGAGAAGTTTATACCCTTATTTTTATGTTTAGGCCTATAAAATTATCTCTTATTTGGCTGTTTGGCTTATTAGCATATTTAAGTACAATAGTTTTAAGATTTAATAAAAGCGAAGAGAAAGTTCAATCCTGTGTACGTTATAATGACAAGAAAGTCTACAGTAATGCTTATTAAATTATTGAAAGTTGGTTTTGTCTTAAAATATAGTTCACAAACAAATAGATTTATTCAGTTATGAATTCATAAATTGATTTACTGTAACTTAAAAAATTAATGTTAATGATTATAAATTTAAAATTTAAATAATTACTTCCATCATTAATCATCAGTTTTTATTTGCAAAAACAAAAGTATTTAAGTTTGGCATCATTTTTAATACAATACGATTGATTTTTGTACGCATTCAAACGTATTATTTGGCCAATTAAATTAAATTTGCCCGTTAACTGCTTATCGGTCGAGTTTGCGCCCACTTTAGTGATGTTATTGTAGCTATACTTAGCCATCATTTCGAACACACCATCACTTGGTTCGACCATCGCTTCAATTGAAAAGATCTGATCGCTCGCAATTGTATCATTTAATTTACGCTTTTTTATTGAAATAATTTTTTTCACCAAAAGTTTATGGCATATGTCGCGCACTTGCGTTAAAAATGCGTTAAGAGTGGTAATAAAAAATGTTTCTAACTGTTCACGAATAATTGGCTTCACAGGAGCTATCGGTTGTTCGCACGCACACCATTGAGCATCAATTTCAGCCGTTTCGCACGTTCGCGTATCGGGCACTTCATCGAATAAAGAAATGCCTTATACAGACCAAAAATAAAATTAAATAAAACAAGCTCGAAACGGTCATAATATCTGACTTTGAAAAGTTAGTTTTATTTAGTATATGGTCGCTCGCTCA
>JAQIXJ010004875.1:0-10157 GCA_034700185.1 Phthiracarus laevigatus | reverse complement strand
CTCAGCCATAAATTGGCTTCTTTGGGTGATCTTTCGGGTAGACATTTATATTGGCCGAGTATGGTTCAAAATCAAGCGCTTTGGAGCGAAAGGCTAGCAGCAGATGGTATGTCTATTTCATTTTTATAACAAGTTTTTATTAGATACGGTGCTAATACATGAATCTTATGAATTAAGATTTTTTAGGAAATATAAAAATGTTAAATTCGCTAAAACTTATACATTGGTCACCTATTGTTAGGTTAAATAAACCTTAATTTGATTTTCAATTAATTACGTAATGCCTATTTTATAATGATTTTTGACGTTTGAAGTTTAAAATGGAAAAGTACTTGTGGATACACTACTTTTATTGTTTATTTATTTACTAATCTTATTGTTGACAACTCACTTTTATTTTCTTTCATTCCTTTATTTTTTATTATTAAATTTAGTTGATAAGAGTCAGTATAATTTAATAAATTAATTTTTTATGTTTTTTAATTTTTTGATTATATCTTCCCACAGTTATTTGATATATTTAACCACACCATAATATTCAATTTATTTGTTTATTTTAAAGCAGCGATGGATTCTCAATACCCCTTTTATTGAATGAAAGTAAAGGTGCTTTGATAGCTTGATAATTTGAATTGTGACTTACGTTGTATCGTTTTTACTCGTTTATTAAAGTGTAAAAAAGTTTCAATAAATTTAATCAATGATCAAAATCAGGTTATCATTTTAATTGATTAATTTATAAAAAAAATTGCTATTTTTAGATAGTTTACTTATTAATACATTTTAAACAATTGGTTTAATCATTATTCCATTAAATTTATAATATTTAGTTGTTTGGCAGTTTAAAACGCGGTTTAATTTAATATTTATAAAATAAAGATGGTTTGCGGCTCATTTACTAATTTCGCGGTTTTGAGCTGTTGGAAAACTTTTGAACTGCCTGAAGCTTTAATTAGTTGACTGAAAAATGCTTATAACAAAAAATGGATAACTTTTTTATCTATTGATAAATACTGGGTATGGATCAAACAAAGTTTGATATTAGAAAATTAAATTTTATTTAAACTAAAAGTAAAAAATATTGTTTTAATAAAATTGTCACTACTTGTCTTAAAACCTTTTTTGAAATTGAAATGTTGATTTACTCCTTTATATCAAGAATAAATAGATAAATTATAAAAACTGAAATTAGCTTAAGTAAGTAATATGTGTTATTAATTAGAGTTTACAAATCTTTAAAATCAAATTAATTGAGAGTAAACTAAATAATAGAACATACATATGTATAACTCAATGATAAAATAAACTTGAGTTTCAGTGAAGTGTAAAGAAGCTGCAAGACCTGCATGTTCTGAGCTCGAAAGATACCTTTTCATGTCGAACGGGGATTCGAGTTGAAAACTTGACTTCTAAAAAGGTTCGGGTTTTCTATTATAATTTTATTTATTTTTTAACTATTTGTCAACTAAGAAAGAATTTGCCACCAGTAATGCACACTTTAGCAATCGGCAAAAATGGGCATGAATGCTAGCCCTAACGTTCGGTAATATGAAAACGCCTTCACTTTCATGATACGCTCGAGTGGTGAGCTTAAACTGCGAGTCAATTTATGCAAATAAAAACAAAACCTACACTTTCATTGATACCTCACTTTCTAGTAGACTTTAAATCCATAAGATAAAAAGTTAGTTAAGATTATAGTTTTATGTTTCACTAAAATTATACATTTCACGAGCCCAAGTGTACTGTGATCTGATGTACCGACCGACGCATGACTGATATGGTCAAATACATTAACTAGATTTCTCGCAAAGAAAGTGAACTGTATTAAAACGAAAGCCTAGTTATTAAAATGAATTTAATTTCATTAATAACTTAAAGAAAGAGAATATTCTGAATTATAAAAAATTTTAAACTTTAAAATAATTTTTTCTACCATTTTGTGATAAAATAATTATCTAAAATGTAATTTAATTTTTTTAATTAAAAATATCTAAAAACTGGAAAAAAATTAATAGCTAACGCCTCGGCAAAATATGAAGTTCCATCCGCTCGAGCGTTGTGCATCGTTGGTTATGATAAAGTTTGGTCCTTCAAAAACATTTCTAAATTTTATATCACTTTGGAATAAATTGAGTGTTTGAAAATGTTATAAAAATGGAATATATTCAAATAAATTCAAAAGTTTAGTAGTTTCTGAATACTTTTAAATTCATATTGAACTTATAAAATAATTATTTTGAATTTTTTAATTTGTTAAAATATTGAGCAGATGGGGTACAAAAACAAAAATCAAAAAGAGTTAACCCTAACTCTTTTGTGGTTTAATTCTATCGGTTCTTCTAATTTTATCAGTACTTACCGTAGTTTAATATAGGATATTATTTCATTGATAACCGAAAACGTTATACCAATTTTTGATTTTTTGGCTAACTTCTAATGCGAAGTTTAATTTGAGTTGTTAGACACACACGAGTGAGTTAGGCCTATAAAAAATAAATTAATAAAAAACATATAAATAATAGATTAGAGCGAAAACACTAATATAGTAAAAAGTGTTAAAACTAGAATTTTGCGTGTAATAACGTAACAGTTAATATGATGAACAATGTTTGCAATGTTTGAAAGCATGCAGACGTGAATGGAAACAGATGAGCAATAGATGATTGTTAGTAAAAGCATATGTATGGGGAATATAATGATTATAATTAAGTATACGTTTCATTTGTGCTTTGATCTAGTGTTTCACCGTAGCGTATCGCCAAACAATAATAATTGCTCCGTTTCGCCATTAAATACTAAAATTGCACACAATTATGCAGAGAGAAGCGATAGCCGATCAATCGCTTCCAGTCCAATGTCTCCGTGTACTGGCCATTGTAATACATCCCATTCGGATCACGGACAAGATATCGATATGGACGATGACAACGCTTCCGATACTACTTGTTCGCAAATGCACCATAAATCAAAAAATAACGGAAATAGCATACGAGCTAAAGATAATGCAAACACTCATAATACCAGTAATAATAGTAACAATGGAAATATTAATAATAGCAATCGAAGAAAAAAGAAAACACGAACCGTTTTTACTAGAAGCCAAGTTTTTCAACTCGAATCCACGTTTGACATGAAAAGATATCTTTCCAGCTCAGAACGTGCAGGTCTTGCCGCTTCTTTACACCTCACTGAAACTCAGGTTTAGTTTATTTTTGGTTTGAAAACTTAAATTTTACTTGAAATTTATTAGTTTTATAGGTTTTAATTTATACTTATTTTTTAATAGGTTAAAATCTGGTTCCAGGTATGTAAATGTAATTTATTTGTTTCACAACAATTCTATGTTTAACTTTTTTAGTTTTATGATAAAATAAACTTATAACGATTAAAATTATCTAAAAATATATACAGTAAAGCTATTACTGTAAAAAGTCAACTAAAATTGTTTAGCTTAGATTATCCATCGTAATAAAATGTTTAATTTAAATGTTAAACATACTATGCAACCTAAATGTCTTCTTTCGCATCCGCCTCCGTATTTTAGACATTTTATGAGAATTTTTTAGATTTCTCTTCAACGCAAATTGGTTTTGAGAATTTTTTAATGCTGTCATTCTCTCCTATTAATTTTTTGTAATTAAACATTGAGATATGGATGTCCTCTTTTATTTTAAACATTCTGAACATACAGTATTAAAGCCTTGAATGCCTTATTATTCTTAAAATTTAATAAAAGGCTATTACAGTATAACCTTAATAGAGCTTTAACAATTTTATATAATTTGTGGGTGTTTTAGATCACATTTTTTTCGGTATAAATCTTTATCATTGATATAAAAATGACAAATTAACTTTTAATAGTATATTTTTTTAAAAAATTATTCAATTATTGTAAAGTTGTTTATCCAATGTTTACTAAATAATTATTTAAACGTATAAATTTGTAAAAGTTGCACAATTGAAATGATGTTTAGTTTAATTATATGGTATACAGTATTCAGACAGTTTACAATGTAGTATAATGGTATTGATATAATAAAATATAGAACCGTCGAAATAAATGGAAGCGTCAATTGGCAGCAGAGTTAGAGGCAGCGAATATGGCACACGCAGCAGCCCAACGAATACGAGCAGTTCCTATAATATATCACACAACAGCGAGCCATCATCATCATCATCCACATTATCCACTTTAGTCCACTTAGCATTGTATACACATTGCTAAAACTATACAGTACTAGAGTATTCTGGAAATCTAAAATCTATATGTTTTATGGTAGTCTTAAAGACTGTGACCCTATTTATGATCCCAATAAATTTAGAGCTTGTAAACATTTATATGTGGAGCACAATATTTGTTAAGCCATTTTTTATTACTCTAATAAAGTTTAAGTTTAGTCCACTGGTCACCATATCTGCTATGTGTGTGAAGTGTATTAATAGAAAGTAAGTGTATAATTTTAAATTATATTAACTTAAATTTTTTGGGTAACGCTTTTTTTGCCAAAAGTAAAGTGATTTAGATATCATATCGATCCGGCTTACTAGCATTAGGGAAGAAACAAAAGTTATTTTTTTAAATAAACAATAATGGAGACTAACTTTAGTTACTATGCAGAAGGCCTAACTATTCCAGTCTGATGCAAGGTTTCATGGCCTTTCCATTGTATTATATGCCAAAACAATATCTAATTGCGAAAAGAGTTACATAACATTATAAATATTAATGAACACTCATTTCAGATTTAGAATTGATTATAACTTATTATGAAAGACATGTAATATTTCGAGACTTGGAATGATTAGGTCTGTAGGTCTGCTGTGAACAATCAAATCATAAGCAAATATAAATAATTTTGCCCTCAGGTCTCTAGTTTGACTAGTAAAACACAATCACTCGTTGATTCATGTTATATGCTGTTAATCTCTCTCTCGAGCTTATTGGTGATTAAATGCAGAATGATATAATCAAATTGAATAACGACTCATAAGCCCTTTAGTAAAGCATATGATTTGCATGCAATAATGCACATCAATTTAATATTGGGCACAATGAAAGTTAGTTCGCGATATATTAAGCGGCTATTCATCGCAAAACGCTTAGCTAAAGGAAACTTCATGAAATTTTAATAATTCTAACCAATTATGTTTATGGATGCTCGATTGGGCTTAATCTCGCTAAAGTCGAGGGGTTGGGTCGCCAAATGTACAAAATACACGAATGCACACACACTGCCACTCCTGAATTTTTCAGAAGGATAATCCCCAGTAGACTAACTTTGAAAAGTAGAAAATTAGACAACAGAGATAACATACACATACACAACAAAAAACTTAACTAAACTAATACTAGAACTAATACCTGTACAACACTACGATTTTCAATGTTAACCATGTTGTGCTCATAATTACCATTACTCTACAATTGTATCTCTTTTTTTATTTAAAATAAAATAAGTTTTGGTCGAAAATTGTAAAATAGATGATTTGATGGGGTCATGCTAATCGCTAAATTGCCATAAATCGTCATTTAAATTCATTAACAATAATGCGTTATTAGAATGAACTTAATATTTAAAAAGCTTTAGTCACTCACTCATTCGGTATCATTGTTGAGAGCCTAAGGGCGGAACCGTATTTCCAGCAAACTTTGCTCTATTATAAAATAACAAGAGAAGAGCTTCATAAAAGAGTGCTTTACCCACTTATTGACATTTTCATAAGCGAAATCAACTAATGGCTTTTCGCTAGCTTTTACGCGTAAAACTATTCCGATAAGACTTACTTGTAGGCTTACACTTATAATGTAAGTGTAACTATAGAATAATACTTCAACAATAAAACACAATAATATACAGTTTAGTAAATGTAAATAAAAACTCTATAATATCTTCTTTAAAGATTAACGCATTTCTCATTACATAATGCATCAAATTAAGTACAGTATTTTTTTATGGGCTAACTTATAATTGCAATTTATGGTTATTGTACTGTAACGTACGTTGCAGTGTAATATAAGTTAGGTTTGTTCATAGCGTGTGTGTATCGCTTCAACTTAATGACCATCGTTTCGCTTGTTTCACAATCATACACGTATTACCAAACGTATTACGCCTTTTAAGCACGAATTCAGGCAATTGAATGAGCGGAGAGCGGCGGCAGTGCAGACGATATGCACGCACGTGCAACCAATATTTCCACAATTACCAACAAAATCAAATACAAATTATAACTGCGATCTACATTCAGTTAACAAATCCACCCATTATTTCTATCTTAACCACTATCACATTACAATAAAAAACCAATTGCTTTCGATCGCTCTCTATTTTTGGGGTTTTAAGTTTTAAAAAATGTTTTTCTAGTTCTACCATATATTGATTTACATACAGCATTGTTTTCCAATAAATTATTAATAAAGCAACAAATTACAAAATATATTTTATATTAATTCAGTTCAAATCAACTAATTATCTTATAATTAAACAAAAAATAATACAGTACTGTAAGTAAGAAAATATCCCATTAACTATTTAATTGGGTATTAATTCATTAAAAGTCTGTTTAATTTTAAAATAACTTTACATATTTTTGCTATACTGTACCGCATTTGATTAAGATGTGGCTGATTATCAAATAGTACTTACGTTTAACTCCATAGTTACACAAGTCTAAAGTGCTAGGAGGGGGTCAGATCCTGAAAATCTTAATTTTTAAAGGGGGGTCTAAAACTCATCGGATTTAAACGGTTTTTTTGTCTTAGGACCAAAATGTTTTTTCAGACAAAAAATATCACTGTTTTAATAAATTCTCGATTTTTCATGGGGGAGGGGGTCAACTTTTCCAGAATTCTAGTAGGATGTCAACCCTGGGCAAGCACTCTCCCTTGGGTAACTATGGTTTAACTCATAAGTTTAATGTGCTAATTTTGATAAAGCTTTTCTATTTTAGAAATACAAAAAAAATTATTTTTGACTGTAATTACTAACAAATCTATATACAGCTACAGAGATATAGTTAAACAAATAAACCTACCATATAGTTTCTTTATACAAAACTAACAATTTAATTTCTCGAGAATTTAAAAACATTTTTTGATTAATTACAGATGTTTTATATTTACATATTAATTTACTATTTATATTTATGGGGTTTCTCTTTCGCAAAATTGTTAGATTTTTAATTTTCTTAAAATGTTGTTTAATATGCCATAGTCTTTAAACGTACCAAAGTAATTCTGAATATATGCTAAAGTTACTTACATGTTGTATTCAAAATTATTATTTTTATACGTATATTCTAAATTTGCATTATCTCTTGTATAAAGTGATACCTATAAGTTATGTTGCAATATTCGCTTGTGAACCATTTATGTTTTAAAAACGCTATCCAATATTTATTTAATACAGAATAATCAATAGTTTTATAAGTATTACACTATAAAAATTATTTGCAATAAAAAATTCATAACTGTAATTTAATTAAATGCATTAAAGCTTATATTTGCACATTAATTAATCCAATAATAACATAGTACTAAATATATGAAAAATCACCTAAATTTACTGTTATTTTCGAAAACATATTAAAAGTTAGATTATTTTAGTTTTTTGTATTCCGCAACAAAATTTGATAGAAACAAAATAATATATTGATCTTAACAATAATTTTACGTCAATTTTCCATTAATGTATATTTGGTGATAGTATCTCTAGTTTCATTCCTGAGGGATCATCGCTGGCGTTCCTTATAATTGAGTGCATACCAGTGATGCTGTAGATATGAGGGACCAATATTTATCAGCCAATATGCGTATTCTCTACTAAATAATGTGCTCAAAGCTTTATACAGTACTAAAGCCAACTTATATTACAAAGTAAAAAGAAAATCGGTGCAACTCGGCAACCATCTGTCCTCTCTCTCTCTAACTCTCTAACTCTCGCTCTCTCAACAGCTCACTGATGAGACTAATGCCTCATCCCTATGCCTATCCCTTCGATTCACATTAAGTGATCACTGAGGCGTAAATCACAATATAAATAAAAGCAAAATTGAAACAAAAGCACACAATAAATGAATGCAAATTTATCACTAATCAAGCATTTCGTTACAATTTAATTAAAATTATCAGCAATTCTATGGAGTGTTAAGAGTTGATGATGGAGTGCATCATCAATAAATCAAATAATAATTATTATTTTAATTAAACAATTAAAGTATTTCCAGTAATATGTCTATAGTTTTTCATTTGTTTTGAACAAAAGAGTGAACGCAAAGCAAAATAACAGTATTTTGGTTACCATTAGTAAAAACATAGCAAACAAAATTCAAAATTTTTCCTCCGAGAAATAGGGGATTAGTTGAAAATAAATGCTTATTTATACTTGACATTACATTTTACAGTAGATTGTAAGAAGTTGCTCATGCGATCAGATATACTATAATCGTAGCATTTTCGGTTAAAGTTATTGTTGATATTTTGATTGTAGTGAGTGTTTCAATTCTAAATTTTAGTTATTGTCGATCATATATAATATTCATTTGGGACATATACTCATTCGTGAAGAAGCGAACCCTATATATATATAGCTGCACTGTAAAGTAGTCGGTATATGGTCTCAGATCGTTGCTCAAACATCTAATGGTGCGTTACATCCATTTGTACTTAATCAAACATTATGTACCAAAACACCTCATTGTCAATTTGAATTGACTTGTGTTTTACATAGTGAATCCATACAGCGCTGTCTCAATACTAAACATTCGGATTATTGTTTGATAAATACATATAAGTAAATATATATTTGCCAAGTTTTCAAACATATTTTAATGTAAGGTACAATCAAAAATGAACACATGAACGCAAAGAATTTCTTTGTGATTGCATTGAATTTGGTGAATGGTTTGCTTTGATATTGGTTAATGCACTGAAGTAAGTTAGATTGAGACTAAACTTACTGTGAGTTATAAAAGCAGTCCGCAAAGGGAAACCAATTTAATGACTATGGGTTTCGCTAAGTTAGATTCTCTATGATCGCCTGGATCCTATTACCAGCTCAATGATAGAAAAAGAATAAAGAACTGGAGAATATGGCACTATTATGGTGATAGCTATATAAGTGCATCCCTTTCAAGCTCATCATTACTGAGTTTTGATGCATCAATGTATAGCTGTGCAGCGCAGTTATTGAATTTGCTATACAGTACTGTACTCTACCCAATATACCGTATATTGCATAATACTCTATATCTCTATATAAGTTACGAGTCAGACAATTCTCAATACCCTATTCGCTTTTCTCTATAAAACTATATACAGTATATCACAATAATTATATTTATCATTGAAGTTCCGCACAAACACCAGAATTCATGGAAGCAATCACTACCCAAACAGTAATTTAGAAATAAAAGAGTCACTGGTGTGCTGTTCGGTTAAGCACAATGCAAACCATCAACGCTTAAATTTAGGGCACAAATCATTCAATGACTGATTATACTATTTTTTGCTAACAAATTATTTTCTATAATCACTATCTTTTAGCAAATATATTTTAATCTAAAATTACTTGAATTAACTGTTAGGTAATGGTTAGAACATTATTATTATGATTTTAATTTTACTTTATTTCAAATATAACAGTTTTTGATTGCGGACAAAACTTTTAAATATTTATTTAAAGTTGGAATTTTGGTCCACATAACCTCAGAATTATGGAGAAAGTTCCTGAAATTGGGTAAATATGACATTCTTGAAACTATTTTGATTGGATACATCGTATCAAAAACAATTCTTTTCTAAATTTGAGTTTGAGAACTGCTTCAAACGAAATGAATTAAATAAAAACATTGACTTTTCAATATTATTAATTTTTAATTTGGCATCATATGCTATATTCCTTTCATTACAGCTCTCAATTCGATTTTGCCAATAAATAAATTAGAGCTTCAGCGGCTTTTGTCACTATTAAACCGGTAACAAATAATTTTAAGAATAGTTAGTGTATTGCGGTTATTATGGGCACAAAATTCAAAAATACTGGTGCATTGTTGGGATGTTCTAGCTTTTAAGGGCAGTATTGTTGTAAAAAACGTTGAATTTTTTATTCAAGAATTAAATAAAATACAACAATAAAATAAAAGCATATAAACTA
>JAQIXJ010004874.1:0-10157 GCA_034700185.1 Phthiracarus laevigatus | reverse complement strand
ACATATAAAGACTCGACTATGAAACGATTCGAAATCACACACTTTCCGAAGTATCTGATTCTATACATCAAACGTTTGAATATTAATCTAAACTAAAATTATTATTTTAAATGCTAAAACTTAATCTTTTTAAATGAAAGAAATTATTAATAATTAAACTAATTTAAGTTTCCGAAAATTACGAAATTATTGTAAATTAAAAAATTTGCGAAACTTCCCAAATTTATTCCGAAAAATAGATTTAAGCAAAAAATTGTTGTATAAATTCGAAGTTTTAATGCGAGAAGTTTTACTGTCTTCTCCATGAAAAAAATATGAATTTTTTAGAAAACATTTATCAGATTAACGATAAATAATTCAAAACCCAACAAATGTGCAGTTAAATATAAGTTGTTTCGATAAATTTATTACTGTATTTTGTTAACGGAACAACAATTTTATTTGTAAATTTATTAATATATAATATAAAAAATACTTTTTCGTATCTCTGTCCGCCGTGTGTTGTGTCTGAAGGGGGTTACTTAAGAAATCTCAAAAAGGTGATTCCGCTACCGAAAAAATGTCAACTCTACGAGGAACATTTTTTTAATGTTTTTTGACCGATGGCAGAAAAATGGTTGCTTAAATTCGAGTAGTTTAACCCCTACCCCTAAAATTTTGAAGTCGGAAAGTAACCTCCCCCAAGACCGGCACACTTTGGGACACCCTATTTACCAACTTATGTCCACTTCACACGGTGTCCTTAATTTCTATCTCTTATTATATCGAAGCTTATTGGCAGAAGGGTGTCCTAGTTTACTACTACTAAATTGATTCATTAAAAAAGATATATTTCAATGCATAAATTATATATCAATTATTGTGGACATCAAATAAATTTACAGATAGAAATTAATTTTTTAAAAATATATTGAGAAACCTTCCAAATAAAACTTTTTAATCGATATACTATTCTTAACATTGTTAAATTTAAATAAAAAAAATTTAATAAACTTTTATTTACTTCAAGCAGTATTTTCCTAAAACATTCTCTATGTAAATAATAAACAAATTTAATTAAAAATAAAAGTAATTATTTTACCAAAAAAATATTGAGTTTTCATTTCATGTAGAAATCAATATTTATTATTTATTATTATTATTATAGTTTTATGCAATAATTTATTCTTTAATTAAATTTTTCTTCAAATATTAAGAACCAAATTTGCGAAATATATTGGTTAATATATCCAATAAAATACCCTAAATTCAAGTGATTAGTCCGCGGACATTCTTTTGTAAAATGACAAAATTTAATTTATAAAGAAAGGTCCAGAGTATATAGAGGTTAAGGTCATTTAAATAAAATTTTCTTAAAGTTTAAAAACTTTATTTTCCACTAATTATTAAAATTTCTAACGCTTTTTCGACTTTAAATAAACGTGACACATTTTTATCTCAATTAGTTCTTGCATATTCTATTATGTAAATTTGTTTCTCACTTATATAAAGTTTTAAGTTTAATGTTTAACAAAATTTAACACAATACTAAAAATTTCCTGTACTGTAATTAAATTTAAAGTAGACATTCAAAAATAAACAATAACAAATAAAATAGATGCGTAAAATTAACACATTATTAAACAGTATTTGTGTATACAAAGTTCGGGTTTTATAAAGGATACCGAAATATATTAAAATTTCAATCTTTTTCTACTATTTTCGATTTGAAAAACAATGCACATGTGCGGACTATCATTTGGTAATGTAATCGTTTATGTTATAGCGATTATAAATTATAGTATTATTTTACATTTCTAAATTTAAATATTATAAAATTTTCATTACTTTATTTATAACTGCCAACAATTTTTAATAAAACTTTCTCTCTGTCAACAATAACGAAATTAATTTAAAATATAAGTTTCCATAGTTTTCAACAAAAATTATTGCATTCTCTTATAAAAATATTATTAAATTTTTTGTTTCAGTTTATTTTATCAAATTTAAAGTTCTTTTATATTTTGCTAAATTAATGTTGTTTTAAATTAGAATTCAAACTATTATAAACGACTTAAGTATATAATGGACTCAAAGTTTGACATTAAAGCAGTTTTAACGCTAAATTATATAATAAAAACGGCTGGCAGTCATTTATTTAAAACTGGTTTATCACACTTTAAATTTGGCGAAATAAAAAGAAGACAAATTTTTAATCCTTTTCTAGTGTTTTTCATTACATTGATTTTATGGCTAAAGTTTCTTTTGTTTATATTTGTAAAGAGCGAAAACCCTTTGATTTATATACTGTTTGGAGACTTTCCATATTTTTTAAGAATCAGATTTCATTTTAGCCTTTCATTAGTTTTTTATTTTTTGATGTCAATAATTTCACAATTAATTCATTTTTGGTATTGATGTGCACACATCTACATCTACATTAGTAGACGTACACTCAATCGTTTGCTATTATTATTAGTCATGTTTTATTAGTATAATATCAATGTTAGTAATATTAGTAATGTTAAACCATACTTACCATACTTACCTAAAAGTGAAAACGCATTCACTTGAATGCAAACGCTTAAACTGAACACATTAACTAAAAATTATTATATATATTTTACATTGAATATTATTGAAAATTGAAATGAAATTAAATTGTCTTAAATTGTGGTAACTACTCATGAGTACCAGTCATTGATTTAAGTGATTTATAATCTTTATTTTAATTAACTTTTAATGGCAATTATCATCCATTCATTTAACACGTTGTGACTCAAACTAATTATCACTCAATTCGGTTACGATTATCATACATATCAATAGTGGTCACAACAGTATTATGTGAACAACAAATTTCCATCATTTTTGAAACCTTTTGAAATGCTTTCTGGATTGATTTCTCCGTAAAATATTGGTCTTAATACTCAAAGCGATGTTTATAAATTGATAAAGCATTCAAAGTTTCTCTTCTGGTTTTATGAAGTTATTGTTAATTTGTTTCTAATATTTGTTCCTTTGATATCAATTTATCCATTTGTTAATTATTGTTCTGCAATTCAATTAATACTGTTCATAATACCATGGGCTTTGTGTTTCATTGTTGGAATGTATTATGTTTCCTCTATCATTTTTGGACAATTGTTTTATTACAATATAATATGCAAATATCTGAAAATTAAGTTACAATCAATTAACAATTGCTTATATTTAAAAGTAAACTCAAAGGCTAATTATATAAGAACACAAACAACAATCAAAACATTCAATTCAATACAAGGAGAGATTGGAGAATGCAATGATAACTATTGGTCGATATTCTTATTCTTGATTTGTATAATATTTACAGCATTAAACAGTTTATCTATTTATCCGGTAATCTTCACAAACCTTAGTCCCAGCTAACTAGAAGCCTATATTATATTTTTAAAATTATAGTTACTTTCTTTGATTGAAAAGACTTCGAAAAATAAAACAGGATTTTATTGTTGGAAATTATTTCTAATAAATTATTTTCGATTTTATGAGGTAAAGAAAATAATTTCATTGATAAATATAAATTACTATTTTATGTGTTAGATACTTATTATATAATTATAATTTTCTTATTAATTGCAGATAATAGCAATAATAATGGTTTTCCTTTTAAAAATAGTGCAGATCTCAATGTAATGTAGTCGAACTTATAGAAGCTTATCGTTTAATTATTATAGTTATTTAAGTCATTGAGGGGTTTACTTTCGGACTTTTCAAAATTTTAAAGGCAGAACTACTCATATTTAAACGATTCGCAAAATAAATAATTTATCCGTTCAGCATTCTATCTGCAAATCTGCAAATAAAAAAGTTCGCTAATCCGCATATGCAATAATCTTTAACAATTAAAAACATGAGTGCCCAGCTCTATGCCAAACTAAAGTTATAACAATGTTAATTGATGGGTGAAAACGATAAGCAAGAAAAACATTCAAATGATTGAAAATTAACTTTTGTGGTAATATTAATGCGAGTCAAGAAAGCAAAAAAACAAACCTAAAATCGATAGCGCACTAACAAATCGAATTAACAATTTATTTAAATACAGAAAAAATATAATTTTATTGATTCTTAAAACATGACAACCAATACAAAGCAGATTTATAAGATTAATTAAATGATTTTGAACAACAACATAATTTTTAAATATAAATAAATTAGTCATTATTTTGTGTAACAATTTCGTTTAGATTACTCTGGGAATTAAATCGTAAGATTTTAACTATGTTTTAAAATACATAGATAATTCTCCATACGTCGTAGCAATAGTACAACAGTACACATGTTGCTCGACAATAATCCAATTATTAATTGCGCAACACTTTTCATCGCTTCTGCTCGTTATTAGATATTGTCTAACAATTCAAGATCCATAATTCTTTCGCAACACAATCTCTATAATAATACTATCTGTCACACTATTTATATTATTAGCTGGTGTCCGAGAGTGTGTCGGTCTTATTTATTTGATTAACAAATTTTATTTACACAGTAAAGCTATAGTTCAAATTAGAGATTGAAAACGAGTCTCTGGTGGAAAGCGGGAGGGATTGGGAATGAAGCCAAACATTGCGGGATGGGATTAACTTAGAAAATAACGGGATGGGAGGGATTCCCGCAATTGATTTTGAATGAAAAATTTTAATATAAAAACAATGTATTTTTAGTGGCAACACGTTAATTTTATAATTGATATAGAAATTTAAATCAAACAATAAATGATAATGAAATAATATTTAATATTATCAAGTTTTGTGAAAACAAAAGGATAATATCATTAATAAATACAACACCAGATTAAGTCATAAAATTTATTGAAATACAAAATGTATAACTTAAAATTTTGTGCCTATATATGTTGTGAATATGTTTTTTAGCTCACTTTGAAAAAGTCGAGCTATTGGATTTGCAATGTCTGTCTGTCTGGAACTCTGTGTGTAGACTTTTTGATAGGAGGCTTTTTTTAAAAATTGTAGGAGGCTTTATTTTAAAAATTATAGGAGGCTTTTTAAAAAAATGTAGGAGTCTTTTTCAATTTTTAATTTTTTTAATTTTTTTAATTTTTTTGATTTTTTTCAATTTTTTTTGATTTTATGGAAATTTTGTTGGTTTAAATTTTGTTTTACAACAATATATTAAATTCACATCCTATAAATTAAAAAAACTATTGTACATTTAGTTTTTACATATATCCTGTCCATGTCTGATTTTTATATATGTTGTAGATCAGTTGTGTTTGTAAGTGTTTGTAAAATTTTACAAAAATCGATATTACGGAAATTATTTGGTGACCGATTTAGTGGTCACGCATAACCTATCCATTCCTGGATTTTATATATGTTATAGACCGGGTATGTGTGTACGTTAGTGAAAAAGATTAGCAAAATCCAAACACGCGTTTTTTCTGCTTTAATTATAGGTATCGATACTGATAGTCTGTAGACAAAAATTAGAAAAAAATCTAAACTATCGTTTTTGTACAAATCCAATTTTAATAATGATTTACATGCTATCCATATTTGATATTTTAATAAATTATAGGCCTTTATACTGATAGTATTTTGACAAAATTTTAAAAAAATCTAAACTATCGTTTTTGTACAAATCCAATTTTAGTAATGACGTACATGCTATCCATGTTTGATATTTTAATAAATTATTGGCCTTTATACTGATAGTCTTGACAAAATTTTAAAAAAATCTAAACTATCGTTTTTGTAAAAATCCAATTTTCGTAATGACGTATATTCTGTTCTAAAATTCTAAACTATCGCTAGCCAAAAAAAGTAAGCCAAACAACCACTAAATCGGTAGTTAAAAACGGGTTTCTATATATATACATAAGCTTTTCCAAATGCGAACATATCTAACAGCTTTACAACATATATAAAAATCAAAAATGGATAGAAATGTGTGACATTGAAATACGTAAAGTACCGACTTAGAAAAAGTTTATATACAATTTAAATTAACAATTAAATCATTATTAAGAATTTTAAAAACACACAAACATTATTTTCATCCATTTAAAATATTTTATATTCAGTTCATAAAATTTTATTGCTTATGAAAGAGTAAGGGACGGAGGGAGCGAGAAAAGGTGAGAGAAAGAGGAGGAGTGGAGGACAAAGAGGAGAGGGAGAGAGGGTAAGAGAGAGAGAGAGGAGGTGATAGGGGAGAAGGAGAGGGAAGAGTGAGGAGGAAGAAAGGGGACGAAAGAAAATAGAGAGGGGAGGAGAAAGAGAGGAGAGCGAGAGGAAACGAAAGAATCGGAAAACTATTTTTGTATTTATAATTACAAACATAAAAATATAAGAGTTAGAATCAAAGTGAGCGCATCACTAATGTTCATTCTTGTTTATTGCTGGAATTGCCGATGGGAGCGTCTAGAATGGTAATTTAACGTTTGCGGGAAGGGACCCACGGAAATTGAAAAGTTTATTTACGGACGGGAGTGGGAGTTAATAATGAATATTTTTAAATCTCTATTACAAATTGTTATTATACCATTACAAACAACTTCTAGACTTGAATGTAAATAGAAAATTTCTTAAAAATTAAATGAAAACTATTTTCTAAAAATCGAATGAGTTCGATAATAAAATATTTCTGCCCTATATTTCAAGAATAAAAGTGTAACAAATAATTGTAATAAATTTTTATAAGAATATTAATATTGATTTTGGAATAATTTAAAACCTGTATGATAAATGTCTAAAATGAGTAACTACTTTATTAAATTCAAAACAATGTTTTTAAATTACGACTGTTTTAAAAATAATAAAAAATTCTTTATGTGAACAAAGAATTGAAAATAATTCAATCAAATTGTTAATTAATTAATAAACTTAATACATTATTATTACAGATTTCAATACATTAGATGTATTAATTTCTTTAAAATAATTTAGTTAAATACGATTTTAATTTTATTTCGATCTCTATTCCATTAAATCTAACAAAGTTGGCAATAAATTGTATTTCTGTGGCATTAAATTTTTATGGCATATTGAAAATTTGATATTATATAATTCATATGTCTGTGTTTGTCCCCTCTCGCGACTGATCCTTATAAAATCATATAGAAGATTGAGACTAAAATTTCTGACCCTATAATTATTAATCGTATTTTGAGTTAACTGGCATTAATAAGATTGCTGGCACCTATCGATTGTATTGGATGGATGTTTCTAAGAGCATGTGTAATATAGAACTAAATAAGCTACAGATGTATTCACTAATAATGAATAGATGAATCAGTAATGTTAATACCGTTGTCCCATACTTAAGATCTCATCGATTGAAAGAGTCCATTGTTTTTGCTCTTTCTTGAAAATTGTTCCACACTTTTTTTCCACACAGTCATAATTGTTCCACACAGTTACAATTTTTTTCTAAAATTTAATTTCTTTTAGGTTTTAAAGCTTAACAATGTTTTATGTAAGAAATGATATTTTCTAGAGCTTCATGCCAGTATACATTCGTTTTTTTTATTATCAAAAAGTTTCTTCCATTGAAAATTGAATCATACAGAATAAAGTTATTTAAGTCACAAAATTCTATTTAAAAACCATTATAAAAAAGTAGGAACATATTTAAACAAAATTTAAAACAAGAAAAATAACCTTCTAGGTCAGAAAACACAGCGCCACTGCTTACTTAACCAATACCTGTAAAAGATGTTAGTATCAATTGTGGAAAATATAATGTCCTTGACCACATTTCACATCAATGATAGATTATAACAAATATCAGAAGATTAAGAAACTTTAATTCTCTAAACAAACTTAGGCGTTTTTTTATGTTTTATTGGTCAAATGTCTAATATACTTTTAGGCTTATTATTATTAATTTAAAAATGTCTTTTTTCATTTTTTGAGTACACCGGGACAGACAGACAGACGTTGTCAAATCCATAAGCTCGCCTTTTTTAAAAAAAGTGAGCTAAAAAGTTTATGTTTATTTTGTAATATGTAATACTCTATTATTTAATGAAGTCAATCAAAAATAAATATTTAGACTTTAATAAAAATAAAAAAATTCAATTTATTTATGCATTTTATGTTTTTAACATTTTTATTTAAAAAATTTCTACACTTTATTTATATTATAAGATCTAAAGCCGGTCAAAATCTCTAACCACTTTGTAATATTTTTATAGATCGAGTTTTTCGTGAATTACTTAATACAGGCGGCAGAACTCAAACTTAGTTTACTTCAGCGAATCACAAAGTCCTGGAAACAGAACTGTTTATGGCATATTGAAAAATGCCATCATATGATTGCTTTTCCCGTGTCTGTGTGTCCGTCCCTATCCTTTAGTAATAGTAATAACTTAATTGAGGATTCAAACGGTTAACAATACTCTTAGAACAATATGCCATCTTATGTGTGTTCCACTCTTGTTTTTATTCTTGCCCTGATTTGGCGTAAGCAAAAACGCATTTAAATCGAAACTGGTATTAAGGATGTCGTTTTGTTATATCCCTAACCATGGAATTATTATCGGGTTTGGTCCCATTAAGTACATGATGCTTAGTAAACCTAACCGTAAACGTATCATTAATCGCTATTTCTATCTTGAAAATCGTTTTTGGGTTCGATTGGGCAAAACAAAGTTTCCCGTAAAAACGATGGGATAAGACTGCCGCGTAATTCATCGATTATTTGGTCGATTTTATATACTCCCACAATAATGGATTAATGGCTGCTTCGATATATGTATCGCGCATAAGATCTCTCTGCAATTCCCAAGAACGGGTAAGTAATGTCTAAGTGCTTATATTCATCGCAATTAGCTTTTGTGTGCACTACTAACTCGTACAAGCGTTTAGCGTCTGAATGTTTCTTAAGAATCGCTGTGACACTCATTTTTGTAAAACATTTATAAATTTTTAATAGATTTAATGCGGTATGACGTGTATGAGGTCCAGTGTATGAAATCCAGTGTAGTGTATTAAGTCAAGTGTTGTGTATGAGGTCCAGTTTATGAGGTTTTCCTTTGTATAAGTTTTCCTTCTGTCCGGACTCCTGTCCGCAATCTGAGGTTAATTAAGGTATTTCTCAGATTTTGTATATTAATAAAAAGATTTTCAATTTTGCTGTCTTGGCTTAGAAGCGAATACTTTTGTGATATAATTATGCATTAACTTAAAAAAAGTGTGCTTTATATGTATGTGTCGCGTATTGTTTGTAAACTAAGTTTGAACATGAATGGAGTGTATTTTTTATACATTCCATGATGCGTAATATGTGAAAGTAGTTTTATTTTTCGATTAACTTAATTATTAAAGTATTAAAATTTTTATATCCATTTATATTTTTGGCTTCTCTTCCCAGTAAATAAAGAATTACTTCGACAACGAGAAGAATATTATGTTTCTGCCAATCTCAGAGGTCAAAAACTATGGGTCGAGAAAAAGCTGTGGTCGCGAAAAAAGAGTCGCAAACATTTTTAAAATAAACACGACAATCTATTACTTGTGGCTTTAAATAATTTTGCATAATAAACGATTGAATGAATTTAAATCATTTTGTCAAAATCAAGTGATTATTAAATTTAATACCCGTGTATATCACTTTATATCACTCACTGATAATTTGAGTGTATATATTTGTTGTCGTAATCGTTATGAACAGTTGGGTAATGGGACTACAGATTACTGTTTTGAGCAAAAACTAATCAATTATTTGCGTGAATATTTTATAATAGATATTTGTTGTGAACTAGTCATTCATTAGCGCTAACAAGTAATAATGAAGTGCTTGCGTTCGGATTTAACAGCGATGGTCAGTGTGGTGATTAATGATGGCAGAAAGCTCAATTTTCTTGATCTTGAGCTTGAACAGGCAGAGCTTAAGCTCAGAACTAATAAAATTTGAGCTGAGCTTCAAAAATAAAATGTTCTCATGAGCTTGAGCTTACTAATTTACGAATTGGCTTGAGCTTAACGGTGAGCTTATATCTTACAAAAAAATTGAAATTCACTATTAATTTCAATTTTTCATGAGTTTTTTATTTGTTTATTTACATATTCCAATTTTTATATTTATAAAATATCGATTAATTTTTAAAAGCTTCCATTTATATCTTTATATATAAGGAAATAACTATGAAATCGTATTTAGTAATGTCTATA
>JAQIXJ010004873.1:0-10159 GCA_034700185.1 Phthiracarus laevigatus | reverse complement strand
TACAGAGTGATTTTTAAGTAACTGTCTATGGCATTCGTTTTTATTGGATAACTTAAAAAAACCGCTGATACAGGCGAATACACTTATATAAGCACTAAAAATTTTTTAAACTAAATGTTCAAACTGCACTCCATCATTGCAAATGCAATGTTTTAAGCGCAGTTTCCATTGATTTAAAACATTAATAAGAATTTGAGAATGATTCAAATCGTCACAAATATTTTTTATATTATTTTTTAAATGTTCAATATCCTGGGGCCGGTCAATATAAACCATTAATTTAATATAGCCCCATAAAAAGAACTCAAGTGGCGTAAGATCGGGTGATCTGGGTGGCCATTCAATTGAACCACGTCTACCAATCCATTTACCGGGAAATTTAGTATTTAGCCATTCCGGGACCGCAACCGCAAAATGACCGGGCGCCTCATCCTGTTGAAAAATTGCATTTTCAAAATCCGGGAAACTCGAAATTATTGGGAAAATATCGTATAATAATTTTAAATAAGATTCTCCATTAACCGCACTTTCAAAAAAATATGGTCCAATTATCCGGGTAATCCAAATTCCGCACCATACCATTATTCGCGGATCATTTTGCGTATTTGTATCTATTGCCCAATGATGATTTTTATCACACCAATATCTGACATTATGGCGGTTAACATGCCCGTTAAGATAGAAAATTGCCTCGTCCGAAAAAATTATATTTTCCGATTAACTGAAAAATATCAATTTTTTCGACCATAATTTGGCAAAACTCCATTCTTCTATCTGCGCCATCCTCACAAAGAGGTTGTCTTAGTTGTAATTTGTAAGGGTGAAATTTTTGCAATTTTACAATTTTGCGGGCCGAACTATAACTGATTCCCGCTTCTTGACTTAATTTTTGTATTGATTTAATTGGACTAACATCCAATTTAGCCAAAACACTGGCACACATAACATCAGTTGTGACACTTATAGGGCGTCAAGGTTTTTTAATATTTTATACCGACCCAGTTTTTTCAAATTTATTAATCAAATTTTTGATTGTATTTACATGAGGTTTTTTTGCTGATGGAAATTTTTTAATAAACAAATCTGGTATCGAATACACATTCACACCTTCAAAGCACATTTTAATCTAACTAATTTTTTGTTGAATAGTGTATTTAATATCATGACTTTCAAAAGTCATTTTTATAAGAAATAATTTTGAGTTTTTTTAGTAAAATGATAACAAACGTTTTAATAAAGTTAACCTAACAACTGCTGCTTTCAAATGAAATCTGTGCGTATATGAGCAAATGTTTGATGTTTTTCGCCATAAAATTTTAATTGAGCATAACTTTGGGGAACATATATGTTGCAGTTTTATCGTAATAAATCTTAGATTTAACTGTACATAAAATATTATGTTTTTTACTCTTTCGATTGGTCATATGCAATCCCATAGAACTTTACTTAAAAATCATGTATATGTTACACGCCAACTCGAGCCTTACGCCAATCTATTCCGAAATGATTATTTGATGAACTTTCACTTACTACTCAACGTTATCAATAGGTTATATCGGTTTTCTAAATGGTTTTTCCCAACATTAAGTTCAAAGTAAGCGCACATCACATTAACTTTTCAACATATCAACTATTTATTTCTATTATTTATTATTTTCTATTATTACTCATTTTCTTTATATAAATTTTATCTAAAAAGTTTAAACTTTAATGTTTTCTGAGCTAACTTCGTTAGCAATTTTGTATTTTCAAATCAGTCGTTTCTTACAACTCAAACTGTGCAGTTGTGTTCACAGCGTTAAAAGTGGTATGTATTTTGTTTAATAAATTTATTTAACGCGATACAAGCGTGGTTTATTAAATCAGCAAAATGCGATACAAGCATTATTTTAATTAAGCGTAAAGCGATACAAGCATTTACGGCTAACGCGATACAAGCGTTCAGCAATCGCGATACAAGCTATTTTGTTATATTCGATATTTTAATTATCTGTTATCCGATTAATTCCAATTAAGGTCCATATGGTAGAGTGACACAAGCTCTTCATAGTGGACAAATTATATTTAGACAATTGCACGACTATCACAGTTTGATTGGAGGTCAGACAGTCCCACCGCTTATAGTATTACCGCGTGTAAAAACGATTCATTGAGTTACTCATCCCTAAGCGGCTTTACTTTCGTATTGTTCGCGTGCGACCCTTGGTTTGCACATATCATATATATATTTTTTAAACTTTCGGAATGTTTATATTTATAGCTGTAACTATCTAGCTATTACTTAAATTAAAATGTTAAACTCGGAAATTGCAAAATATACATTATTATTTTGATAAAAATAAACAAACTTATTTTAAAACATTTTCTTAAAAGTAGAAATGTTAAATAATTATTTATATTGAAATTTCTTTATATACAGCTGGTTATGAAATGTTTTCCCACTTATAGGTAAAGGATTCTCATGTATTTTTTAATGGCCGTACGTGCAGGAAATCTTTTCACGCTTGAATTTTAAACTTTACCAAACATGCGTAAAGTTATTAAATGAAAGCGGGAATTAGTGTTTTGTTTTAGTTAGACAAATTTTGCACAATTTTTAGTTATTTCGAGTTATTGTAATGTAAATTGAAAATGAATGAGCAATTTAATGAACAGATTATTGAATGTGGTAGTGCAAGTGCCCAAATCACACAGAAAAAAATCAATCAAAAATTTTTTAATGAGTTAAGGAATGTCATCATTGATAATGTGATTAGCAAAAAATTGTCTCAAACCTACGTGTCCAATCTACTAAAAATTAAACGGAATATTGTCTCAAAAATAGTGAAAATTTATAAAAATGAAGGACGAAGTTTAAAAATCAAGCCTACATGTATTAAAGCTATATTTACAAATGAACAGAAAGAAGAAATATGTAATTGGGTAGATCAGGATTGTACCCAATCAATAAAAATTATTAAAAATAAAGTTCTATCATCTTTGATAGATGGTCAATTGAACAAGTATTGAAATCATTTCATTATACAATAAAAAAAAGTTTCATTAATACCCGAAAGAAGAAATGATAGTGATGTTTATGATATTGATGAAATTTATCGAAGAATTGCCTAATCGAGAAAAAACTATTTTTTCTAGATGAAACTGGTATTGAAGTTTTTCCTAGAACAAATAATAGTAGAGCTCCAGAAGGCACTAGAGCTAAATTGCGCATTAAACAATTAAACAGTAAATATTATTCAATTTGTGCAGCATTATGTAGTCAATCATTATATTTTTATGAAATTCAAGACATTCCTTATAATACTACATATTTTTAGAATTTTATTGTAAATTTTTTGCAACATTTAAATCTTCAAAAAGTTAAAAATGCAGTCTTAATAATGGATAATGTTCCATTTCATCGCGCCTTAGTTATTCAAAATTAAATTGCATATCATAATCACAAATTATTATATTTTCCGCCATATTCACCTTTTTTGAACCCTATTGAAAACATGTTTAGTCAAATTAAAAAAATTATTAAAGAGTCAATCACAAAACGATGAACTTTACAGAAATGTGGAAACGGTATCTGAAAAAATTACCCAAGAAAATTGTGCAAATTATTTTAATCATATGGAAAAATACATATCTTTGTGCATCAGAAAAGAAATAATCTAAAATTAATTTTATTAATGAATTTTTCAGTTTGTTATTTTATTTTGCAAAGTGTGAATGTATTAAATACAATGGGGAAACCTTTTCCTACAACTCTTAAAGAAGAGCTGTAACTTTAGCATTGTAACCAGGGTGTCTAAGAGTGTGCCGGTCTGGAACGAGGTTACTTTCAGATTTTTCAAAATTTTAGAAGGGGGGTCAAACTACTCGGATTTAAGCGACAATATTTCTGCCATCGGACAAAAAACACGAAAAAAAATTTCTGCCATAGAGATGTCATTTCTCATTTTTTAGGTAGGGGGGTCAACTTTTTGAGAAATCATGGGGAGTAACACCACTCCAGCCCCATCTGTGACACCCTGATTGTAACCAATCGTTTTCAAAGATTCTTTTCGAAATGTAATTTTTCTTAAAGGTAAATACACATTTTATTCTAGTTTCGAATCAGTATCGCAAATAAAAATTAAGAATGCAGTAGTGACAATTTATCATCTATATACTTTTATTAATTTTTCTATTAACTAGAAACTAAGACCGTTTCTGGCGGGCGCCAACAGGTTCATTTTCATAAAAATAACTCTACTTTAAGGAACTTAAAATCTACTCATCTTTAACCTGACCCATCTCTAACATGGCCCAACTTTAAACGTAATCAACTTTAACCTAACCCAACTTTAATCTGACAGAACTCACTCTACCCAACTTTAAATACTGCCAGCATAATGCAAAACTTCCGAAATATTAATAATCGAGAAAAAATTGCATTCTTCAAATTTGTTTGTTATCAAATTTCTATTAAATATCTATTTAATTTTTGACCGGGTTTTAGTTTTATTATGTAAGTCCAAACAGCAGACATACTTTTTGATAAGTCACTGTAACTCGTAATTATTATATTTAGACCACTCAATTATTTTAGTATTTAATACATTACTTTTCAATAAACTATAATCCAGCATATTTTATACCTTTATTAACTCAATTAATCACACAATTTCGGTGTAATTTCTATTTCTAGTCAATTCAATTTTAAGTAATATAATGTAATAATGTATTGTTGTCTTAATAAAAGTTTTAAATGTTGAAAACAACAAAAGTTTTAAGAATAATAAAGCAGTTTAAACAGATATTAACCCATGCAACTGCTAGATTTTTATTTACGAGAAAAAGGGTTAATGTCTGTGCAATTATTTGATTGCTATTTTTGAAATAATTAGATGATAGTATGGAGAACTATATATTTATGCAAGAATCTATTAAATTTATAACATATTGTTAGAATCATTATTGGCGTGCCATACATTCGTTGATCGTGACAAATTGACAAAATCCAGATTTAGAATTATTTGGATTAGATTCAAACTCATTCTTAATCATTTTTTAAGAGACAACAGACTAAGTTTTACTTATGGAAGCATTGGAAATGTATAAAATTAAAAAAATAATTCATTTAAATAAAATTTGAGTCGACCGTAACTTTAACCGAAATTCGACATAAATTCTAATCTATAACAGACAGAAATTTACCACTTTTCTGCTTTTCTGACCGAAATTTCACAGCCCTACTTTTAAGTTAAAAAAATCCGTTGTCTTGTAAAAAACATATTTTTAATATAATGATATTATTTATATTTACATTTAATAAATATTCAACTGTACAACTTAAATAAATTAATACACGAACCTATTTAAACAATTTCGTAATAATCTCATAGACTCAACACAAAATTACAAAAAAAAACATTAATAAATAATAACAACTACGCAAATATCATACAAATTGCTAAGTTTTCACACAATTAGTTGTACCATTGAGTTCCCTCAGGATTAAGTTAAGGTTGGCATCAGACATATGCTTCTTCCTCTGGTGCTGCAACAGACTGGTCTTCCATACAGTAATGAAGTTACACTGATCGATATTACACTTGTAACGCTTCTCGCCAGTATGCTTATGCATGTGTCGCCTGAGATCGCGCAGAAAGTGTGGCATATAGTCGCAGTCAGGCCACGGACACTTGTATCTGCCGATACCGCTATAGCGAGTTCGCTTGTAAGCGTCTGAGTCTCCGTCCGATTCCATACATTTGCTGTATTTGTCCAAAAAGTTTAAGTATCGCCTATCGTTTTTCGGTGGTCTTCCAGGACCTGGACGTTTGCTTTTCATATTTAATGGTAATGCGCTGCTATTAAATAAAAAACACAAATTATTTAGTTAAATGATACAGTTTAGATAATAATTTTTATTGAGTTCAAAAAAATGTGAAACAATTAGTCAGGTGTAAAATAAATGCCAAGATAAATAAAAATTAAGATTTACAAGATCTATAGATGCTTAAATCAAACGAGTCTTTTACAATTAGTAAGTATGGGTCTGTGAGTTGCAATAAAATGCATGGCATTGTTACTTATATATTGTGAGTATCATTATAGTTAGGATGGAATAAAACCTGAAATAAGTGAGAATTTTTTCCAATATATTTTCATTTAATCTATGTTAGCAAAAATATTATGTGTGTTAAGTTAAACTTCGAAAAGTTTAAAGTATTTGCAGTATCAAACCATAAGTACTTAATAAATATGTACTTAATAAATTTTGGATAAAGAAAATTTTTACGATTAAGTTGGATTGAAGGAAATAGCATAAAATTAAAAAATATTAAGTGCTTACTTTTTAATACTAGCATTGTCATCATTAGTAATAATCCGATTCTGATTTAACTTGTTTGAAACATCAATGACATCATTCTCTTGATTCTTCTTTTTTCGTTCGACATCCTCTGTTCTACTGCTACAATCATCGATAGTGTTTTGATCTCGTTTTGCTGCCAAACATTCTTTATAGCTATGTTCAACGATTTTGTGATGCTTCTCATCGTTAGAAATATTATGATGATTGGCGTCACAGCGTTTGAGATCATTCGGGTAATAATGAACGGTTTTGTTTTGGTCATCCGTACATAACTGGCAACAATTAAATGTATTTTGGTCACCATCGGCCAAATGATGGTTTGATTGTTTTTCGATTTTCGAATAAGACTCGTCAATATCAGAATACTCGATATCTTCTTCATCGCTAGAATTAGCACTAAATTGGTTCGTCTTGAACTTTTCGTACTGATCTAACCATACATTTGACTCAATGACGCTATTGTTAAGCAACTTTCTCAGTGTTAGATTTAAGTGTTCGTTACAGTCGCACGACTTGTTAATTTCGATTTTTCTCAACAGCGAATAACCATTTTGACAGCTCTTCGCTAACCTCTCAAGAATACAGACCACATTCGACGCTATAGACATGTCTCGCCTGAGCTGTTCATTCTCTCTCTCGATCTCGAACACGTATCGTTGCAATTCGTGTAACGTTAGCGAAGAAAAGTTGTAGTTTAAGCTATTCATCACTTTAATCGTCGGCTAAAATGTATCGTTTTTTTAAATATCTTATGGTATTTATAAATTTTGTTATTAATTTTGTTTTTACGAAACTTTTTAGTTTATTAAAAAATAAACAAGTTTGTATTTAATGTAAACAGCAAATAAATCAGTTATAAATTAGTTCACTTGTAAGTTACTTGTTGCGGTCTCTTAGCATGACTACTGCAAAAGTGTGTTTACTATTACTGTTAGCTTTTTCTCTCCACACGTGTGGTGGGAGTTAACATATTATATCGTTGTACGGAAAGGTAGAGCCAGTTTGCGAAAATATCTTATTTTAAAGCCAAAAAATAGCTGTATATAATCAAACATTTTTAGACGATTAATCTTGTCGGAGGCTTTTAAAAATCTATGAGATCTTTAATATACTTTTTTCTATATAATCGTTAAACATTCTTCTTAATATGTCTGCAGTTGATTTTTTTTAAAAATAAAGTAGATTTAATTTATCATAATTAAACTCGAGTATCAATTTATGTTAAAAAACAAGAACGACACATTCATAGAGAGCTCACTTTTTATAGATTAATCTTAGCTAATAAGTTATTTAAGATATACTTTAATATTTAATCTAAAGTTTTCAAAAATGTCAAAAATAACAAATATTAAATACGTGCTAACTCCGATGGTCAAGCTAGTGCGGACACCGTCACGGACGGACGGACGGACAGACATGGTCAAATCCATAAGCTCGCTCTCTTTTCAAGAAAGTGAGCTAAAAATAAAAGTTTTCTATATCTAGTTGTTTTTATGGAAATTATCTTAACCAATCAATGCATATGCATAAATGATTATTAAAGGTTTAATTACTATCGATTGATAGCATTAAGTAATATTAATAATTCAAGATTATTATTAATACTGTTTTTATTGATTTAATAGCTTATATTATAGAAATTATAGCCAATAATATAAACCTTAGATACGTGTATCTGCGACTTATGCGATATTGAAAAAAAATCGCAACCAGTGCTAAGTGAATCAATAATTTTTTGTATTAAACGACTTATTGTGGTGATAGTGATATGCTAATTTTCTATATTTTTAATTGGTGTGAAAACATTTATGCAAAAAATAAACCACTTGTAGAGCAAAAAAAATAGTTTGATAAGCTTTTTGCTCAATTTAAAAAAAGTGCTATCAGTAATAATGAAAAGTGTAGCGCACATAAACACACACATTTCAGTATTCCCACACGTGTAGTAGGAGTTACCAAGTACTTTGTTCAGCGATATGCGTCAGAAAGCGCATCGTTATTTACATTATGAGCCAATGAAGTCAAGCACGTTTTTCTCTAAACGGAAAAATTTGATAAAAAATACTGTAATAATATTAGATTATAATAACTTTTACTCGGGGAAAAAAGTTTTATTGTCTTTGTTAAAAATTAGGTAATGAGCTGCCGAAAATGTGCAAAAGCAAACCAGTGGGTTTTCAATATTGATTACTGACTTTTAATTAGAGATCCAAAAATGTTTATACTTATAATTTCATCAATACCTTTATTCGGCCCACTAATCCAGAAAAATATTTATTTGAAATAAAATTTCAACACCATAAGTATAAACAGATAATAGTACACAGGAAAATAAAAAATGATTAGCTTCTTCACCTACTATTTGTATATGATAAAAATTTTGCTTTATTTGCATTCTGAGTAAGTTAACCAATTAAATAAGTTATCTAAATAAACATTTACAAAATCAGATTTTTATAATAAACTTTTAATAAACACATTTTTTTCAAAAATATATCGAAATGAGCAAGTTAAGTATTTCATTTTATATGCCCAAAATATTGAATAAAAATTGTTGATATTTATAATTATTTATAATTTTTCAAACGTATCGAAAATTTACAAAGTAGTGAAGAATAAAAAGAATGTATGCAAATGCATTTATGCAGAAAGCTGCGGTAAAAGAATAAAAATAGCTTAATTTGGTAGTTAAGGAACAAAGTAAATTTGGTGGTGATTTTTGTTTAATTATCAAAAAATTTAAATTAGTATTTATCAAAAAAATTATCAAAAATTTAATGCCAGTTTTTTGACATGTAAAATTTACAAATTAAAATTACTCTTTAAAAATATTAATTAAACTACATTTTCTGAAAATTATTTTATTAGCCGTAAAAAATTATTTTATTTTGTATATTCCTTGCTTTACTCAAGAGATTTTGTCAAACATTTTTCCATTTTTTCACCTATTTAGGTGATTTTATGTTCATTCTGAGTAGGTTTTATTGGATTATAAACAAATTTGCCATCTTGATTAAGGACACCAAAACTTGGGGGTAAAAACAACCAAAATAAAAATTATAGCCTTAATTTTTCACTATTACATAGTCCAATAGTAATAAAAGGACCAAATAATGAACAAGTGCTACTTCTTTCAATTACAATATAATTGAGTTTTGATTTTACCTCAAAGTTCTATATTGATATTCTTTAATGTTTTATGAATCATAATTAGACTTTATTCTTTTTATAATAAATAAGAAATAATACATTTGTAGTCATGTTTTATACGCCATGATTATTTTAATAATATACTCTATAATATATTTTATTAGTAAAAGCAGCCATAACTTTAAATTAATTATAGTCTTTGGTGTTTCCTCTTGTCTGAAGAGTATTAATATTTAGGCGCTGACATATGCATGGTCATGGGCAGTGATGGGCAACGCTCGAGCGGATGGCTCTCGGTGCTGAGCGTGAGCGGCGAGCGTTAGATTTTTACCGAGCGCGAGCGTGAGCGCTGAGCGTTGGGGGTCGAGGGTGAGAGCGAGCGCCGAGCGTATATTAAAAATATATTTAAAAGATTTTTTTCGTTTTAATTAAAAATTTATGTTACAACCATAGTTACCCAAGGGGGTTGCTAGCCCAGGGTTGACCCCCCTCTAGAATTCTGGAAAAGTTAACCCCCCCCCCATGAAAAATCGAGATTGTATTGAAAACGAGCTATTTATAGGCTGAAAAAAAATTTTTGTTTCGAATACAAAAAAATTGTCGTTTAAATCCGATGAGTTTTCGACCCCCCCTAAAATTTGAGATTTTCAGAATCTGACCCCC
>JAQIXJ010004872.1:0-10159 GCA_034700185.1 Phthiracarus laevigatus | reverse complement strand
GTGATCACAAACGTTGGTTTACAACAGAAAAATAGTAAGAATGTGTTCAATCAACGATAAAAACTTAAAATTTCAAATTATAATGTCTTTGTCTTTTTATTAACATTTTTCTAATATCTCCCTTACGACTTAGTTTATTTTATAATGAAATACAAAAATTTTATTTAAAATAAGTCTTTAGGAATTCTTGGTTGTATTGGAAAAACCTTTTGGGTATGGAGTACCAAAAAATAATCAGAATTAATCGAAAAATTTTCAATTTCGGGGAAAATAGCCTATCATTAAAATTAGCAAATAATAGAACTTATAAATTGAGCTAAGACTACTCCAAACTATGTGATTCGTATACATATAATAAGAATATGCTTATAATTTATGAAATAAAAATGTTATAAATGATAATATTTTGATTCTTTAATAATAAAAGAACTTAATCTATAAAATAAATCTAATTTATTCCAAAATATATTTATAGCATACAAGTCATGTGAATATATTAGACCATTCGTCCATTCATGTTGAAATTGAATAAAACTTTACATGTGAAAGAGTTTGCTTTTATCGGTATTTTCCAATTAAAGTTTTAATAAAAAATTATTACTTTAGTTGTACTCTAATTAGAATAATAATATTGCTTTTATATTATAGTGAATTTTTACATTTAAAAACTCATATAATATATTTCACATAAATAATAATAATTTTGTACAATATAAAACTTTTTGTATTATATCGTAGAAAAGTCTTAGTCTCTTTTGTTGGTTTTACAGTATATAAGGTTTGATTCGGATTTAATTTACGCCAAATGTTTAAGCCTAAGTTTAATTCATTAAAAGCCATAAATATTATGTGTGATAATTTATTATAGATGAAATTTTTAACTTTATCTAGACAATAAAAGAGAACAATTGTCGGAACTCAAGTATTAAACTTCTAATGTATAGTTTCCATTAAATACTCATCTGTTTTAGTGAAAAAATTGATAAAAAAATAAGTCAAAAAATAATTGAAAAAACTAAAAAAACTGAAATGAACTGAAAAAAGTCAAAAAATTGAAAAAAGTTTAAAAAAATTAAAAAAAAGTCAATAGAACAAAAAGAATCTAAAAAAGTTAAAAAAATAAAAATAAAAATAGGTCTACACACACATTTCAAATCCAATAGCTGATTCATTCTAAAAACTTCCAAAATTAAATTCAAGAATGAATTGTTATGAAATATATACTCTCAAACTTAAAATTAAAAATATATTTAATCTTATATTAAAAGAGGTTTAATCAATGATTTTCTCTTTGAGGCCATTGAGAATGCATTGCATTGCGTAATTCGCATTGACACAAATAATGCAGTCGCATACTCAACTCGTAGTGTATTATGTGCTAAAGAATTCGCGATACAGTCGCGTAGACTGGAATTGAGAAAAACTATGGGTTGAAGGCATATAGTTGTGATACAGTATTATAAGTATAATAAAAAAGGAAAGAATGTCTTGACGGCCAAACTTTAGATTTATGATTTAGCTTATTTGTCTGGGGATCCGATCTGCACTCCATAACAAAGTTAATTTACCTATTTTTTAAATTTATATAAGGATTTTAAAATTAAAAATGATCAATTTCGGATTAAAATAGGATAAATTAGGTAAAAAGGTTCAAAGTTTGGGTCAAAATAGTAAAAATCGCAAATGACCGAAACTCGGTTAAATTGCTAGTGGAATCTGCAGCTATAAGAAGTAATTGATTGACATTCAGGGTTAAAAAAGTAAACTCTAAGCGAAATTATAGTTTAAATAGGTTAAACGGCAACCGTTTTAGCGGTAAAAAAAGGATTTTCAGTCTAGCTATATAGTAGAGGTGGAATAACTTTAAAAATGCGAGTCCCGTTCTGTCCCGCTAATTTTAAGTATTAGTCCTGCAATGTCCCGTCCTGTTTAAGGAAATATTTAGTCCCGTCCTATCCAGAAGCTTTTTTTTTATCAATATAAGCTGTCAGAAAATTGAATAAAAAATTTTATCTAAACTTTCGTTGATTAAAACTCAATATATAAGATATAACATAAGTCATTTCACTGAAATTTTTGTGATAAAATTGAAAAAAATTAAAATTCGATGATGTTTGCACACAAAAAGCTGATCATTTCTAGGCTTACGGGATTAAGCTAACGAATTTTACAATCCCGTCCTGTCCCGATACCTACTTGGTACAATCCCGACCCGATAAATCCCGCAAAAGTTTTCTAAATCCCGATCCTGTCATGTCCCGTCCCGATATTTTTTCCATGTCTACTATATAGCCTACAACAGAATTTCTTATAAAAATAATAATAATGTGCATCGAGCTAGTCCTCATGTATCGAGAAGTGGAAAAAAATTAGAAAAATTTTGTTCGTTCCAAACATATGTAGTGTTAGTGTATATGTAGTATTGAATTATTAAAAAAAAATATAAACCTTCAAAATAACTAATTTTACGTATATTTTCCGTCAAAATGACACTTTTACTCTATATCAAAAAATTATTATGCAACAATTTAACGATTCTATAGAGATTAATATTAAATTTGAATGACGTAAGACATAAATATGTAATTACTTGTAGGAAAATATTTCAATAAATGCTGGAAAGAGTATGAAAATAATAATTAAAAATTATTAAATTGTTTTATCATAAACTTTTTTATAATCAGTTCTATCTTTCGATTTGAAATTTACTCTAGATTTGTCCATTCTTTTTTATGGCAGTTCAAAAAGATAGTGTACATGGATTCAAACGGCTTTATTAGGACCTTCTAAATGAGGAATGGCTGTATAAATAAATATTTTTTATCAACCAAATAGATTTTACACATAAACTGATGTAATTATAGGATTAATTTATATTGTAAATTTTTTCCACTTTTTCCGACTCGAGCTCAAGTTCGGTGCGCAGTTTTAGTCGGAACTCTTGTACGACAAGTATTTTTTTGTGTTCTGTCAACTCAAGTGATTGAATAAGTTAATATTTTTAAAAATTATTTACATTTTATTTTTTAATTCGGGTCTGGGCTGTTTAATTGGGGTGTCTGGATTTATTGTTGGACATGTCTAGTAATTACCTATTTAGTAATAACTCATATATGAGTATTGGGGCTTGGGCTAACTCAAAATACGAGAAAAACAACTAATACGAAAATTAGATTTTGTGGCCGAACAGGAGAAAACATAAAATAGATATCTATATTTTTGGACTCCACTTTACTCATGGATTTCAAAAAAATCCTACTTTGCCGATTTCGATGGGTAAACAATTTGACTACCTCACCTAATTTTCAACAGCTTTTAGTTTTATTGGACATAATTTATGCGCGATTATTCGTTTATCTGAGTGGCTGTTAATGAAAAGGATGTTAATGAAAATGACTACAATAGATAATCGGTTTTCTCTTAAAAATTACAAATAGATACCAAATACCGACCCAACAAACTTGTAAAATATTCTAAATGAATCCAACTTTTATGGAACCCATTTACAAATCTGTTTCGTAACAACAAAAACATATAACCTTTTCACTATAAGCCATGTTACCTGCTCTTTGTAATACTATCCATAGATTTAATATATTTGTTCATTTTTTTAAATTATTGCTTGTGTCGTTGTGTACCGCTATTTCTCAGTTATACATTATAGCAGGGTGTCCCAGACTTTGAAGGTCTGGATGGGGTCTCATTTAAGATTTTTCCAAAAATCAAAGGGGGAGGGTTAAACTCATCGGATTTAATCGACAAATTTTTTATTTTTCGGCAAAAAAGTGCCATTTTCATGAAAAAATTGCCATTTTATGACTTCAAATTTTTATTTATAGGGGATGGGGTATACCCCATCCAGACCCTCCCTCTGGGACACCCTGCATTATAGTGTACACGTAAAATGTTATATATTGGAATAATATAGTCCACATAAATCACAATTTCTTAGTAATGAATTGTTTACTGCGTCGTGAATACATTTACTTTACGATTGTTGATAATTTATGATAGTTCTTAAGAATTCTCGTTTAATTACTCACCCATTCATGAATATATATGTTTATCAAGGTTGTAGTAGTTTTTTTGAGTTTTGTGAATTGAATATACTTTTTTGCGAACATATTAAGATAAAATTTCGAAGATAATTATGAAGTCAATGAAAATGTTTATAACGATTGGAATACAGTAGTACTCAACTCAATTGCACAAACAATCGATGCGAATCATTCAGTGCTTGTGTATTACTACAACACAACTTTGCAAATTTTAGATGTTAATTGATTCGGCGGTTAAGCTAAGATTATCTGATTTCGACTTAACTTCATTGTACGCCAATGCCAGAAATAGGGAAGCAGTTTGGTAAAAAAAATTATAACACTTTACTAAATTTTGGTGAACCCACTGCTATAGCGCTCATAACGGAAAAACGACAATAAAGTTATATGTGTTTACCGATAAAAAGTTGTTCTTACCAATCAATTATTACTTTAGAAGTGGTACGAAACAATTATTTCTATTGAATAGTATGAGATCATGCGGTGGACACGTCTATTTTCATCTCTTGTCCCAGAACTCAATCGCCGATTACGATATGATTAATAGATTTTTACAAATATCTATGATTTCGATAAGAAAGTAAAATTTATACTATGCTTAGAAAATGTTTCATTCGTAAGCTTATTAAAATCTAAGAATAAGGTAATATTTTTACTTGTGATTGTATCTTTAAAATATTTGTCCAAAATTAGTACCTAAATTATTGATGGAAAACATTTCATATTTCCATTCCACTTCACTAGAGGATGAGAAATATCCATATTAAACTCCCGATCTCGAGTAAACTTTCCAATTCCCGTAAAAGTAAAATTACCTTTACCACCGCTTTCGTCCGCAAATTCCGCAATGCATAAACATATTCAATTTTAGGCACAAAATTTTTAAGTTACTTACTTTTAAGACACTTTATATGTCAATAAATTGTATGACTAGATATGGTGCTATATTGTTTGACTAAAATTGCTATGAAATTAAATTACAAAAGTCACATATATCCACTTAACATACAATGTTTTTGCTTCATTTTTTATTTAAATGTTTTTTCAGGAAAAAACAGAAATATATGAATTTGTGGGAATTCCTCCAATCCCTGTTTTTGCATTAACTTAAGATACACTGAATTGCATTTTTCTACAGTTTAAGTTATCTGAAAGTTATTAATATATCAAAACCGCCATTACTAAAAATTAAAATGTTTTTAATCGGCGCTCTTATAAGTGTGATTTAAAATTTTAACTTAATTGCTTATTTAATTTTTAAATGAAAGTTATTATGTACTTAAAATTATATTAACATGATTAATGTTCAGAAAAGAAATCATAAACTACTTATGTATTATAACTTTAAAGTGCTTTTATTTAGAAATAAGACTTTTAATCTCAGCCTGTTAAAAATTATTAAGACTATAATTTAAAATAGTGAAAAATGCAAAACTGAATTGAATAAATTTTTTGTAAAACTAGTTGTATACAACATAATTTTATTACTTTTATTTAATAATTTAACGTTTACAGAAAACTTTATCGCATTCATGTGAAGAAACAAGTCTAATATATTTCAATCTATATAAAAAATTCATATTAAATAAATTATAAATAAATGAAACACGTGTTTAACATATACAAAAAAACAAATGCATTAAATTACATGTTAGATTTGTTGAGTGATAGCCATATAATGGATTAACAAAAAATTGAAAAAAGTAATATTGATATTCTTAATAACATAAAACATAGTTACTAATTCAAATTTGAATTAATTCTCAAATAGAAATAATTATTTAATTGTAAACATTGTATTTAGTTTAACATTCCTTTTTAATTATCGTTTCTCTTCTCACATTTTATTGCAGTTATAGGACTATTCCATTCAACTATTTCTATGTAATCCATCTCTGTTTTGTCTTCGGCACTAATAGCCACAATAGAATCTCTTAATTTATGAAACAATAAGCTTGAGTTACAAAAAGCGATTTGTCCGTCAATAGCATTTCGGTTAAACTCAACGCTCGATTCGAATATAATATCCATTTCACCGAAATATGTTAGCGATGCTAAACGTTTATATTTCGTATCAATAAAATATATAATTGCTTTCTTCAAATCGATATCAAACATTTGAGGCATTTTTATATAGCGATTGGCCAATATTTTAGCATTATTGCCATTCAAGTTAGAAATCATAAACTCAGCCCCAGTCTTATTGTATTTCCATTGTGACCAAACCATGACATCTCTATTACTATCAATTTTAATATCACCCAAAATATCCTTTGTATCAGTAATAACAACATAATTATTATGGTTGATTTCGTCAAAATCGATTGTGCTTATTTGTCTAACATTCTTCGTATTATAAAATACACGTTTATTTTTATAGTCATATGCAATATTTTGACACGCGTTTTTGGTTAAAATTTTAACTTCATTGTGATTTATTTTATAATGCTCTTGAAAATTGCGCGAAGCATACTTTATGCCTCCGTTTTCCTCACACCATATTAGTATGTTTTCGGTAACATTAAAATCAATCGAAGAGATTTTATAATCAGCTGAACAGTATAATTGTTGAAATGGTTTAATTTGGTCCAAATTTTCATTTAATATCATCGAATAAATGCATTTATCGCTACCAAACACTACTTCAACAATCTTTTTATTAGTTTGAGAGTTTGCTGTATTCAGCAAAACAAGAAAAAATATTTTAAAAATACAAATAAATGCTTTAAACTTCATTTTGAGACCAGTACTTCATAAATATTGTAGAATAATAACTTAACACATTAAAATTGAACAAAGTTAAATTAATAACAGCGTGCGTTGTAATTTATAGTAAATGTTGACATCGCATCGCGTGATTATTGCGCAGAAAAACAGATAAAATATTTTATCTAATGACTAACACATTCTCTAGTATTATGTGATTGCGTCAAATAAAAACATTGGTTTGAAAATAATAGAAATAAGAAAACAATTTTTAAACCATTAAACCATTTACATAAAAATAGTATAATTAATTTTAGAGTAAAATGGCATCTTCTTCTAATTGATACATCTTCTAACATAATTTATCAATTTTAAAAATAAGAGTTAGTTTAATGCAATCAAAAGTTATTTCGACATTAAAAACGCGTTCACTAATAACTTTTGAATGCATTAAATCTTCAAAAAAATTTCTTCCTAATATTTAAGTATTTTTAAAAAATTAATTTAAACCCATGTTCACGAAATAAAAGTTTCATTTATGGTTTATAGTTTTTTAATGGCTTATTTTAGATTGGCTGCATAATTAATTTTTGAAATGGTTTGGATTGGTCTGGTTTAACATCCTAAAATAAGATTTTGCTTGGTTCGAGAAAAGTCAAACCATTAGCACCTATACTGAATAAACATTTTTGACAGCGATTCATACATTCATCGTCAGATATGAATTTAAAAATTTTAAATCAACATCTCATTTGGTGCGCACAAAGTGAGATAAATTATATTTATACTAAAGACGTAAACAAATTCCGATTATCTTAAAAAGATAATTCTATTTATGACGTTTACATTTGGTTTCTTTTCAATTAACACTACATTATATTCATAACTACTGTAATAGAAACAGACCGTTTTATTAACCATATCTCTAAGGGTTGAAGTCTTTTTGATAAAAATGTCGTAAACATATAAATTTAAGGTGAAAAACAAATGAAATAGAAAAATATTTTATTTTGCAAAATCTTAGTAAGGAATCGTAATAATTTTTTTGATTCATGCATTTGCCTTATAAAATGATCCCCAATTTAGGTTTAACAAATTATAAAATTTCAATTTTAAGTTGATTATCTGAAATTGAGTTTATTATCAAAAAAGATTAGTTTAAGCACAATCAATGATGCATAAGTGGAACAGAATTCGGTGTAAAAAATAGCAAATAAGGATGGATTCGAGACATATAATTTATTAAATTTTATAATAAAGGAAGTTTATTTAAGATTTTTGTAAAATTAATATATTTTTGGAGTATAAGAACAAAAAATGAATAAAGTAAGAGTTTATTGTAGTTACTGTATAGTTTCTTTTAAACTGTTTAGTAAGTTCATGACCTTTCAAAAAATCTAAGAATACGGTGTTATATATTAAGTTTCTGTTATTCTGTATTCTGTAAAAATAATTATATATTTAAATTACTTCAAAAATGATATAAATTATTTTTCAAAGTGTACGGGAATGATAAAATTCATGCGCACCCGAATTCTGTGTTTCTTTTATACGCATTGCTTATTTAGCAAATAATGCATTTCAGCGCAAAATTAATAGCTATTGCATTAAACGTAATTAAAGTAATACTTACAGATGTAACTTACTGTTAGCAATAAAGATGTTCAAGTTTCAGGCACATTATGTTCGTCGAAGTTGAAAATCAGTGTATGACTTTAAATAAATTTGACCAAATGGCCACTTTTCAATATATAAATAGTATTATGATAATTTTAATATATATTTATTTAACATCTTACTGGTTTGTATTAGCATTTAAATTTAATGAAAAGTCAATCACTGATGGCAAGAATGATATTAATATATCATATATTAAATATGATGAAAGTAAAAGTTCGGGACTATTTGTTTATATATTATTCAGCTATAAAAATGATGTAAATTATATCGATTACAGCGCCACGAATAAATTATTACTTTGGTCACATTTGGGAATAATTAAAATTGTTAAATTAAACAATGAAATATTTAACGAGAATTTTCAAAATTTAAAACAACCTTCAAGGACGAGAACGATACATAGCGATGTGGCGAATTTTACCAAATTTACTGTCGATTGGATTTATAACTTGATTTACTATATTTCTGAAGAAGAAAAACAAATTCTGGTCGCAAATCTTTCTGTAACTCAAAATAATGCTGTTATCGTGAAAAATACAAAGGACAATGTAGGAGATATCAAAGTTGATCCAAGACATCAGTTCTTATTTTGGACACAATGGGATTCATCAGAAAATATAGTTGAATTAATGCGTTCAAATCTTGATGGTTCGCAGCAAAACATTATACATCATAATTCTCTTTCAGCGATTTATACATTTACAATCGATACAACTAAAAGTGACATTTATTTATTCAATACAACAAATTTCTATATTATAGACTTTGATGGCAATCATATTAGAAATCTTGATAACATTATTAAGCATAAAAAATCAAATAATCTAGAACTAGATTATTGCAATAATTATCTTTTTATCGCAGACAAGAGCAACAGTTCAGTAACAGTTGTTAACACATTGAATTATGAACTTATTAAACCGGAACTATTCTTAAGTTCACAGTCAATTAACTCATTCAAAGTTGTCAACACATCGTGTCAAACAAACAATGAAGTTTTATTAGTCGATCAATGCTTAAATAATAATTGTTCACACTTATGTGTTCCAGTAAATGATTCATTTTATAAATGTTTATGTCCACCAAATGATAAAAACCCAGCAAATAAGTCTTGCGTCACCACGGTAAGAATATTAATTGACTTTTATATTGAACCTTAACATTAATCTTGCAATTTATTCCGATTTATCAAATTTAATATGAATAAAATTATAGCTTTTTTAGCTTAAACATTTCAAAAATAATTAAATTACTTGATTATCTTTTGTGCTCACTAAGAATCAAAATAAAAGTTAGATTAAGTATAAATATGGTATTATTAATCCACTTTAAAACTAGAAATAGTACGAAAATTAAGGACTAGTATTGCTTAAAGTATTACAATTGAAATAAATAATGATGAAAGAAAGCTCATTTTTCCATAGCTTGAGCTTGAACATGCTGAGCTTAAGCTCAATACTGGAAAAAATTAAGCTGAGCTTCAAAATTAAAATCTACTTTTGAGCTTGAGCTTACTGATATGTGAATGGACTTGAGCTTGGATGTGGGCTTAAATGTTGAAAAAAAATTTGAAAATCACTATCGTATAGTGAAATCTAACTTACTTTAACTCAAAAAATGGCAATTAAGCTTAGGTTTTTTATAGTTTTTAAAGTTTTTTCAAAAGCAAAAATATTTAATTGATGTATGTGATACTAATACGGAATTTGAAACAT
>JAQIXJ010004871.1:0-10159 GCA_034700185.1 Phthiracarus laevigatus | reverse complement strand
TTTTTACCACTGTGGAGACTTAGGGGAAGTGTTTTGGCTGTCATTTCCAAGTGAATATGTATTGTTCTAACGCTGATTAATGGTTACGTTGGTATGTCTTAAGCACAATAATACATCAATATCTTTCAACGAAATATTTTGACAGTCAATAAATCATTTGAAGTCAATTTGAGCGCATTACTATTGCTCATTCTTGTTTTTTATTAAAAAGCTTATAAAGTTTTATACAATTTTGTTAATTTTAAAAAATAAACAAAAACAAAAATAAAAATCACTCAATCGGAATATTAAAAGAATTTATAATGTAACGTTCTATGTTTTATCGACATTTTCTCGACCAAATAAACACAGTAAAGAGGTTCTGAAACCTGAACTGAACGCTTGTGGTTCGGATGTTGACAACAGAAGAATATCGAATTTAACAATCACTCAGAACTTTTATCTTTCTGTATTTCAAGTTAAACCTTTTTCGGTTTAAATTAATTACCACATTCAATCGATCAATATGTACCAAAACAAATCAGTTTAATTTGCGATAAAGAAATTGTTTATTTGAAAAACAATTTAGAGTTTTATTAATTCGAGTTTTCTTTTAGACAAAATTTTAATTTATTTTAAATTACAATTTTTGTTTCTGAATAATGATCAAAGTACAAAAACTAAGCGTGCAAAAAATTAAAGTTGAAATTACAGTAATTTAAAAATGATTAATTGGTGAATACAAAAATGATTAATGTTTTATTTTTTAAGAAATTTAAATTATAACTTGTAGGTATGCAATGCGTGACCAATGAAGCTGCACGTGACAAAAATCCAACCAAGTTTGGAACCAGAGGTTACCCTCTTGATTCCACACTTAAACATGTTGTGTAAAAAATTATACTTTAAGAATAATATAAAGTAATTTTACTAACTTAGGTGTTGATGAAAACTTCTAATTAAGAGAGAGGCTCATCGCTGGAAAAATTATTCTCGTTTTGTGGAGATACAGTCGACGCCTGAGATTCGGATAAAGATCCAAATTCGGGATAAACCGCCGGAAAGTAAACAGTTCTATGTCGCTCTTACATTCTCGCTATTCCGATCAGTTCTACCGAAGATTCATATACTTAGTATATCGCTTTAAATCGAATAAGTATTTCCATAAACCAGATATGTAGTCTAAAAGTCGCATTTAACTCTTAAATAATTTATAATAGCCTAGCTCAACGATTTATTGATGCTATCACTTCTATTCTTAGAATCTTAATCAGCCTCTTCTAGGCATAGAATAACCACATCCTCGGTTAGGGTAAGGAGAGAAATTTCCATAAAGCAATTAATATTCTCTTTAATTGTTTTTTATATTGTTCCAAGCGCAGATACTTCATTGCCGTAATAAAGTTTAACTTTAAGTTAAATTAAAGATGTTTCTCGAAGAATTATTCCAATATTCATTTTCATTTAATTTAGATTTAAAATCTAAGCATTTTTTCTTTTTTCCACAAAGAACTGTTTCCATCGCATAACAATAAATTTCTCTGAATATCGTTTTCAGTCGATTATCGTTATAATAAGACATAGGTTAATGATAAGCGCTAAAAGTATTAGATTAACATAATTATTTAATGAAATGAAATAGATAACAGAAAACAAAGTAATACTAAGTTAAATTTTTGTAGTTTCAAAAATAACGTAATAAACCTTCTTAAAGTTTATTTAAACTAGTTTATATAGAAATTATGCAAATTCAAATTGAAATTGAATTCGAAATCGACAAACTGAAATGTATATTGATATTGCATGTGTTAAACTCGAATAAAATACGTAACTTGAATAAACAAAAAAGCTTTAACAAAAATGAATTAGTTCTAAATATAAATTTATAGATCCAATAAATTAAAAATATTAGATTGAACTTAAAAATAGAAAAATTAAAAAGCTAATAACGTACAAAATTATTTTTTGAAAATTTGTAAAAATTTGAGAAATAATTAAAAGTCTTCAGACAGAAAAATAAAGACTAATCAAATAGCTATGATTTTAGATTGTAAATAATATAAAAATTATGATTTTCATTTAACATCAAAGAATACTATGTAAGATTCTGGAAAAAGACGGAACAAAGGTTATTCTTTATGATTATGTTGATTTCTATTTTACTTTTTTTAGTTCAGAATTTTTGTATATTATTATTAAATACCTTTTTAAACTTAATAAACTTATGAAATCAACTGAAACTTTAACTAAAAAGTTTAACCGTATTAAACTGATTTTTAAGTGAAACAAAGTAAAAACCATAAAGATCATTTTATTTGTTCACTGATTTAAATATAATTAATTGAAAGTTTAGACAAAATAAATTATTTTCGTATAATTTATGCCAAATGGACTTTTATATTGCTTCTATCATTTTTAAAATCTGTGGATTTATTTAGCTCCGAAAATTCACACAAAAAAAACAAAAGTTGTGGAAAAATGGCTTAATTATAAGCAAATCAGTTCTTAAATTGTTTAAAAATGACTAATAATTTGGGCATAATTGGTCAGAACTGACAACGTATTGGATCTAATATTGTTAATTTTGTAATAAAGAGGAGTTCATTATACTAAAACGTTTAATTCGCGTAAATTGTGTCTATAAGTGAAGCTTTGTTTCTTAATTGTCTATAGAAGAAATAAGAATGTATAAAAATATCATTAATACTTATTAATAACAATTAATATCCTTGAAACATTATATAGTAGAGTGTTTTACAACATAATAAGGTTGAGCAAACCAATATAAAAAAAAGATCAATACAATCATAATATGTGACTTTGTAAAGTTATTTTCAGTTAGAATATGGTCGTTCGCTCTCTCTGTTTCCTCGCTACCATAAGTTTATATTAGTTTTCATTAAATGGTAATTTAACTTATAATTTTAGATTTTAACATAAAACTAGCTAATAATCAATTATATTTTTAATTTTTTAGACTGTATAATTACAATGAAAACGGAATATCCAAATCTGATTTTAGGCAATTTTTACCAAATTTTTATAATTTTTGACAAAATTGCGACTATATATACGGAACTTCCCAAACTGATTTTTGGGTACTTTGGGAACTTTTAACAAAACATCTGGCTTTGTGTAATCATTATATGCTACAAAATCTTAATGATTTTATGACACCGATTGAACATTATTAAACATAAGTTTAATACTTTCATTTAGCAATCCGTCTTCCAAATACTTCAATGCAAAAATTAGTTAAGTTTGCGTTCTTAATCGATTTATTTCCTGTTCAACTTCCATAACTGCACTAGATTTTTGACGTTGAAAAACTTAAAAAAAAATTTAAAAAAAACAATTTTGAACATTAAAATATCATTTCTGTTCTCTGTTTAATAAAACACTTTGAATCCTTTCAAATGAATAATTAACTAAAAAATCTTAAATACTGACAATAAAAGTTAATTTCATATATTTCTGGGACCCATAAGACCTTTTATTTATTTAGTTATTAGAAATTTTGTTGAACAAGTACAAATAAAGACTAACTTATTAAATTTTTAAATTCATAAATTGATTTGCACTTTGAATTGAAAAACATGTACACGAACAACACTGGAATCAATTATTTTCAAACAAAAATTTTCTTTTTATTGATTAAGCCAAAAAAAAAGACTGTCAATGTTATTTAAATTAAAGTGATTATATTTAGCAGAAAGATTCATAGTAAATATTTGGAAATGGTCGATATATATATAATTTTTTGGTACTTAGCGTTAATAGCCTATTGCTTAGTGCTAATAATAATTGGACATCTCGATTAATTTCAGCTTTCTAGAATAATTTTTATCAAAAATTAAATCTTAATATTAGTCGTTTACTTTGTGATATTAGATTGACTATCAAATATCGAAAGTGAATGGAATGACAGATTTATTTTGAACTGGCTCACTAATCGATATACTGTAAGCAGTAAATATTAATTCTCTTAATATAATTTTATAACTTTCCTTTACTTTGTAACTTTCAATATATATTTTATGGCACATATATGGTTTTTGGTGATCGTTTCAAAAATTTATAAATTAAAATTATTTGTAGTTACAATTATTAAGATTATGTTTATTTTATTAAAATGTTAAAAATGTATAAACTATCAAAATCTTGATCGAAGGTTACAATATTGTAACAAACACCAGGATACTGCTGCAAATTACCAAAATTATATTTCTTTTCTAACTTTCATTTTTCGGTAATAAAATGAATTTCATACGAAAATTGGTAGAATTATCCAATCAAATATTAAAAATTTTATTTTAATTAAACAAGATCAATGTGTTTAAAATAAATGACTGAAAAATAAGTTTCAGTAGTTATATGGTCGCTAGCTAGCTTCGATCGTTAACTTACATAATTTGATATAATTTCATTAAAGTTTAAGTTTACTTTTAATTGCGGAAAATTCAGATAACAAAATTTGTCTATTTTTACCATTTTTAGGAGATATTTTCCAGTAATGTTACTTTTAAAACGGAATAACCCGTTAAGTATTTTGGCTATTTTTAACTTATTTTGGTCATATTTGACCATAAAGTTACTTTTAAAACGTAATATTTTGTTAAGATTTTTATATATTTTACCCTATTTTGTTAATTTTTGCCAATAATGTTACTTTTAAAACGGATCAGCCCATTTAACTTTTGGCTTATTAACCTTATATTTTATCTTTATGACATAAAATAAACTGTTTTGATATAAAAACGGGCTACTTTTCACATTTTTCAACTTATTTTGGTCATTTTTGATTATTTTTCCCGTTTTAGAATGGAAGTAGTCAACTTTTCCAAGTCAAAAAGGTATAGGGTTGTTAACAAGTACTTTCACCATTTTTTGGGTAACTATGAAAAGCTTTTAAGTTTTTATACATTTTAACAGCACTTATTAAGAGATTAAGGGATTTAAAATTAAACAATAAAATTTAAAATGTAAACTTTATAATTTAAGATTTCTAGAGCCATTAAATTAACTTGTGTTTGACAGGAATGAACTAGTTTTTAAACACCCGTTTTGAATAACTTTTAACTATTTGTTATATTAAATAATAGAAATTTTATAATAATAATAGCTTATACTGAGTAACTTTCATCACTCATTCGTCTTCGCTTTTTTCAGTTCTTACTATTCTATTTTCTATCTAAATTTTGCATTTTCAATGCAGCCACGTCCAAAAATTGTTTGTAAATTTGAACTTGTATTCCGTAATATGTGAGATTAATTTTAAAAGAATAACGCTTATATTACTTTTAACCAGTAGAATTAAAAAAGTTTGAAAAAGATTTTATAAATAAAATAGTGCAAATAAGTTCATTAAATAATTTAAAAATAAGAAATTTAATATTCATCCTTTACCAATTAGTATATAATAATATTTTCACATTATTTTATATGAAGACAACTATATACTTTTGTATATTCTTATAGAATCTAATAATTTTAAATAATTACACTTGTTCAAAACGATGTTTATTATAATTATTTGCTAACAGTAGTGATTATTCAACTCAATTTTGTACATGGTTAATTTTAGTACCAAAATCAAAAATTTATTTTAAAGAAGTTACACATGATAAAGTTTAAAAAATTAAAAAAGATTTGAAAAAGTCGATACACGTCGCAACTAGTGTTTTTCCGTTTTTTTAAAGTAAAAGAAAAAGATATGAAATTTAACTTTTACTTTTGCTTGAAGTAAAACCAAAATACAAGCGAAATGAAAAAAATTGCTAAAAGTGAAAGTAAAATACAAGATTAATAAAAATAATTCTTAAAATCGAAAGCAAAATACATTTGAAATGAAAAATATTCTTAAAAGTAAAAGTAAAATCAAATTAAAATCAATATTGCCAAAAGTAAAAGCAAAAGACAAATTAATTGACTTATACTTTTAAAAATTGCTTTAAAAAACTAAATAAAAAAGCAAAAGTAAAATTAATATTTTAATTTCACTTTTGCTTGGAGCAAAAGTAAAATACAAGCAAAATTATAAATTCTAATAAAAGCAAAAAGCAAATAACAAGCAAAATTAAAATATCTTATAAAAGGAAAAGTAAAATTCAAGAAAAATTAAAAATTAAAAAAAAGTAAAAGCAAATGACAATCTATATTAAAATAAAACACAAAAACAAAAGTAAAAGAAAAGCAAAATTATAATATGAAAGTTAAACAACACTAATCACAACATTTATAATCCAAAATTTACCTAAAAATGTTTATTTGGTTATTTAGTAAAAATTTAATTTATTGTTAATTTGTTTTTGCAATTTTCAGATTTATCATTAAATAAAAGATAAACAATATAATTAACGGCAAAAATTAAGATGTTTTACAAGTAATTAATTGTTGATAATTAGTTTCTGTTTACTTGTTAAAATGATTTTAATGATAATATTAATTATAGTTAAATGTATCGTTTAATAAAACATTGTTCTTTGTTAAAAAGTAAGATTTTATAACTGTATCAGTGACCATATACTAACTGAAATTTATTTTATAAATTCAAGTATTATGACAGTAACAATCTTGTTTTAATATCGTATATGGTTTTTTATATTGCAATTAAATTGACATTTATAACATAATTTAGAACAAGTTGTTTAAAATGAATTAATTATCATATAGTATCACTCACAAAAAGAAAAATTCATAATGAGAACAATACTTCATCAAAACAATTTTAGAAACTGTTTAATATAATATAATATTATATAGAATATATTGTACGAAGTTTAAACTTTTTTAATTTTCCCGAAACCATTGAAAGATTTAGGGTTTTCTTTTTAGAACGTATGTTCAATAAAACTTCCTATTAGAAAAAGGTCATCAATTTAACATTCAATTGCTAACATTGGTATTATTATCTTCAAATATAGATCATATAATATCAGTTTTACCAAAATTTTAACAGATTTTTCAGATTAAATCAGCACTTTTTATTTTCTTTATTTAATCGAAATAATTTTAGAAACTGTAAGGTAAACCTTTCGCTCTATAGACTATACAGAGTAAAATTTTCTTCATTATAGTCGATGTTATATTGATGGCGATTTTTGCTATTTGTGAATAGATTGATAATTATAAATTTTTTCATATTGGGATTTCATAATTTAGTCATTCACTTGACAATCTTTGTTACATTATATTCAAGTAATTAATATAAAAACGTCGTATTAAAACATTAATTCATGTTAGAATTAGTGCTTTTTCAATATTTCTCCCTAACATTTTAGGGATTATTAAATGGAAACGCTAATATGACGATAGTTTTCTGAATGTAAATTATATTCAAAACTGAATAAAACATTTAATTTAAATGTCTGCATGAAACGATTTTAGTTATTTAACATGTTACTAGAAATTATTTGACAAGTATCCCAAAATATCATTAAGAAAATATGTTTTACATAAATAAAATTATCTGTTATATTAAACAGCTATAATTTTACATATTTTATTATCGTTGCAAAATAAATTTAGTTACTTTAAAAATAATGATTATTTTTAAGTTAAAAAGTGTAAATAAACATTTGTAACTGTGGAGATCAAACGATTATTTTTTAATTAATTAAATGTTAATAAGAAATCAGAAATATAAATTAAATTTTCTTAAAACTATAGATATATTTTAGATAACCATAATAATTCAGTTTTTTTGTGATTTTAGCTAAATAATATTTAAATAGAATTAATAAAAAGGAATGTCAACTCTACTTAATAAATTTGAAATATCCATTAAAAATACGCTTCCAAATGAACATAAATAGAAATAAACTTCTTTTTATTAAAACTTTACTTAAGAATACATATGGATCTTTATAAACAAAAGTTTTCATCTTAATAGTAAAATATTAACTAAAAACTAAAAACGCTTAATCAAGCATAAAGTCTTTAAAACTGCGACCAAAAATTTTAATTACTTTAATTATTAATTTTTTATAGAATATTGAGGGAAATAATTTGTTTTTGATATTAATATAATTCGTTTTTATAAAATATAAAAAATACATCAAAAATTAAAAATATAAATCACTAAGTTTTTGTATTAAAATAGTTATTTAAAATTAAGTGCGAATAAATTTTATCGAACGTATTTTCATATGCAATAATTATAACCTGTGAGGCCTAACAAAATTTCTTAGCTTCGTTGTAGCTCCGTAATTAAGTTTCTCAATATTTGAAATTTTGAACTAATGTCCAATACTCTTGCTTTTTAAGAAAAAAATTTATGCTTTGTACCGAAGTTAAAACTTGTAAAAAAGAATACTAATATTTTAAACAGTTTTTTACTACTTTATATGGCTTATTTAGATTAATTACAGCTGTTCTCAGTCTTATATTAAATAATGGTTATATATACTGCAATCAATGTTTAAAATAAGTATGTCAATACCATTGTAATCAATGATCTATAAATTGTAAGCTCTTTTGAAGTGTCTACCTTTTGTTTCTATTTATTTCTGTTATTTATTTTTGTTAAAATTTGAAATTCTCTTTTATTTCAACTGAAATTAACTTTATTTAATTAACTTTTACGACTTGAACACACTGTATAATAAAAGATACTACTTTAGAGCGAAGAATGCTCAAAGCTATACATCAATTGCTAAAACAATGTTTCAAAGAAATAGAATGAAATAAAATCAAGAATGAACATTAGTAATGCGCTCACTTTGAAATTTAATCTATTGTTGGTTTTAATATTGATTTCTATTTTTAAAAAAACCAAATCTTTTAATTATTATTGTTTCGATAAAAAATTTTTTTGTACTTTAAAACATTGTTATAAACTAGAAACTAAGCCCGCATTCGGCGGTTGCCAACAGGTTTATTTTCACATTTTAACTTTAAAGAACACAAAATCTACCCAACAATATAACTCATCTCTACCCATATTTAACTTTAACCTGAACCAACTTCTACCTGACCCACCGTTTTTTTGCTGAGTTGAATAAAAAAGGTTTGGTATGGTAATTCAGTTTTTTTATACTTCCTAAATATGTATTAGTTTTACAACTCTATTCCCACCCCCGTCAATTACCCATAGTTTAACGTTCTGTGAGGTGATTTGAACTAAATAGATGTAGAATAACTATATATAATTTTTGACCCCTCCTAAATAAGTGGAGGTTTGCCAACTGGCTGCCCACTCCATCGAGTCACCACTTGTTTATCTGAGTTCGGTGAAGTGAGTTGAATAATAAAGGTTTGGTATGGATATTAAATTTTTTTGACCCTTCTAAAATTGATATTTACTGCCTGACCCCCTCATAGGACTTATACAATGATTACAAGTTCGTTAACATATTACAAATTCTTATTACTAACTATGATTAAAACATAGTTTTGAAAATATCAAATCGTTTTTTTATAAAATAGAATTTCAATTAATAAAGATTACATTAAGTTTTCAATTATAAATAGATTTAATTATTATTTGTAACAAATAATTTTGAATAAATTAAATATAAGCTTGAAAATTGTTGTGGTTTAAACTCAATTATGTAATCCATAACATCTCATTTATGTATTATTATTTGAGAGTCAAAAAGATAGCATTTGCTACTTTTTATTTCATAAATTCAAAGCATTTAATTATTATATGAGCTCGAATTACATAGTTTGTAGTCGTTTTAGCTACATTTAAAAATGCTAATAACTTCTACTTTTAATGAAAAATGCTATAAAAGCTATAAATGCTAATTTCCTCAAAATTGAAATAATTTTCATCTAAATCTAATTAGTTTTTGTAACCCTTGTCCAAAATTTTTTTCAATACTACCAAAAATTACCTAAGAACTTACTTTTTAAAACACTTTTTAAACTTAATTATAAAATAAACTAAGATAAATATTTAGAAAAATGTTAATTTGAAGAAAATACATTATATTTTAACTTTTAAGAAGTTTTTAAAAAGTTATAATTTATATTTTTAAGTGATATTTTGATCATTTATTAATGCTGTTTATAGCGCTATTTTTGTATGTTATAATTGCTATTTTTTTGACTCTAATTATTATTGAATTTATCATATACTTGTCATAAATCTCTAAAACTACATAAATATCAGAAAAAGTAAACTAGTTTTCAACCAAAAACCTATAAAAATGTGTTAATTTCATTATCAAATCAA
>JAQIXJ010004870.1:0-10161 GCA_034700185.1 Phthiracarus laevigatus | reverse complement strand
TATATAGCGCCAGAATTAAACTTTAATACGAGATATACGACTAAATCAGACATTTATAGTTTAGGCGTTATTATTCACCAATTGTTTCACATTAATTCAAAGTAAGCTTTTGTTTTTTAATATTGAATTTATTTAATTTTAATTTGTTAATAGTGACGAAAGTGTGGTAAATTTATTGCCTCAATTTATTGAAATAAAAAAGTTAGCGTCACTCTTATTAAGTGGAGATCCAAATTCACGACCAGATTGTGGAAAAATATTGTCTAAACATTATAAATGGCGTTTGACTCGCAATCAATGTTTAGCTAATCATGAATTTGTTGGAATCGTCATTAAAGAAAAAAAAACAGAATCAATTGATGAAAATTTTATTGAGTTTTTTATACAAAACAAATATTCTATAAATAGTTTCACAAATAATTCTTTTTTATCGAAAGTATTTCCAAACGTTTTTAAATAAATTTGTTATCATTTATAAAATTAATAATATTTTTTAATAAAACAAAATAATTTCAAAATAACTTACGATTGTTTGATCACTGTATCATTTGTTATGAAATTATCATTGATTATTATTTTTGGTTTATTTTTATAAAAAGAGTTTAGCGTAGAATATATCTGAATATGATAATAATTTCGTTAATAAATCATTGGCTGTTAATGACTGCTATAACAAATTATATTAAACACATGTGTCAAATTAGATTTTCCCATAATCCATAATTTTTAAAGTTAATTAAAATTATATAAATTTAAATTGCACAATATATCAATATTTTGAATAACATTAAACAAAGCTAACCGCAAGCCATTTTTAACATTTATTTTGGTTTATAAATAGGTTCAATTAGATGAGATGCAGATTAGATGGTTTATCAATCGTCAAATTTATGTCGCGACCCATATATCACAACAAACTGCAACCCAAGTTTTAAATTCAAGGACCCTGTTTTGGGTTGCGACCCATAGTTTGAGAAACTCTGTGTTGTAAATGTTTTAAAATAAAAATAGAATTAAGACGTTATTTATTTTAACAATGTTATCAGTAATTGATAAAATTCCTTTTATATTACAACGTTTTAATATAACAATAAATATAGAGTACAACAATGCCTACAAAACTAAATGTTTCCTTTATTAAACAAATAATGTGTGGAATGTTCTGTACATTTATGTTGTCATTTATTTTGTGGGCATGTTATTGGTTATCGAGAATACAAAACGCTAACAATAATGAATAAATTAACAAAATTTGTTGAAATCAGTGCAACAATACATTGTCAACAATTTGTGGATTATTTCAAAATAATATTTGTTATATTATTGATGAATGTGACGAAGAAAAGAGTGAAAAAGTTTTCAAAAAACAGTTCTTTACAATTGATGAAAAATTTGCATTTTATGAACAAATTATAAATCTATAAAAAACAATTAAAAAGAGGAGGAGCTACATGACGATAGTGCAGATGAATTTTAGAATATTTCATCAGAGGATATTGCTGATTCAGATTCAGCAAATTTTTTAAACAGTGAAGAAAAGATCTACCAACAAATTGTCTAAAAGAAAATTATATTTTTTAGAAATGATAATAATTCCAAATTTAACTGTGTGCACGCCTTAATTGTAATCTAAGAGTAAAACGTATTTTTCCAAGAATAAATATTGTCGAATTTAAAAAAAATAAATTTATGTGTTTAGTTATTCGTTTACGGAAATCATATACTACATGTTTCATCTATAGAACTGGAGAGCTTGTATTAACTGGTGCAAAAAGTTTAGAACATGGGCGAATTGTGATACGTCATGTCGCAAGGATCGTTCAAAAACTTGGCTACAAAGTTAAACTTTCAAAGATATCAGTGTAGCATATTGTTGGTAGCAAAGATTACACATTCAAACTTGACCTTAAAAAACTGTACGAAATGATTGGTTGTGGTGCAGCAAATTAAGAACTTTAAATAATTCCTGCGTTAATACTGACACCATCAAGATGTCAAATATTAGCATACATAACAGAAAAATTGGTTATCACTGGTTGTAAAACCTTAGAAGATTTAATTATAGCTTTTAATGAATTTTACTCTTGTTTTTGAATCAGAGTAAATTATATTAGACAAAAGTTAATAAAAATTATTTTAAGTAAGATTAATTATAATTGTTATTACATTTAAAAGGGTTTTTTTTTAAAAGTCGAAACTAATACAGGTATTTCTTCATCAGGTAAAAAACAGGTGTTAACATAACCTGTTCTAAAATAATTTGTGTTAAGATTTGTTCTAAGAAGATATACTATATATCCCTTGGGAAAATCAAACTATTCAATGTTGCAAAGATCTCAAACTAAAGACTCGTAGTTATATCCATGGTTTCAACAAAAATAGCCGTTCAGTTTGGTGCTATTATTGAATTCGTAAAATTTTCTATATAATCATATAGTTTTGAGCTCTTCAAGTTTCTAATTGCATTGTGCGAACACTTTATTGCCATTAAGATTTTTGAATAAAATGATCATTGATATCCTCAAAATGATTATAAAATGGAGTCTTTATCTTTTTTTAAAATAAACTTTGTTGAGTTTGAAATATGCTGCGATGTTATAACATTTTTATCAATTAGATTTTACGAAATAATGAGCAGTAAAAACCGTATGTTGAGCAAAAACATTTGAACTTTATCATGTCTTCTTTAAATTTTAATTTTGCTTCGTCTGCAGCTAATATTCAAGTTCAACACTTTAGTCTAGTATAGACATCTACAACTTTTTATGAACTTTTACTTGACCTAAATTGTCCTTATATACTGTCAGTCATATATAATAGTTTCCTCAAATCATTAATAGAGTATTAAAAAAGTAGGTCATTCAAAGTCATATTAGTTTGCATTTGCTTAACGAGTTCTAGATTATTTTTGACTTGTTCTGAAATATCATATTCGCTATTCATGTCCCGAGGTCTACCACGTAAAACAAAACATGACAATGAAGCTGGTTATTACAATTGAAGAAGCCGCCAAACCGATTATAAGAAAATAAACGTGATTAAAGTCGTGCTGTTTCAAACGAACTTTTAAGAGTACAACGAGTGTAGCTATTACTTTCGAGATTGAGTACAAAGATTTGGAAAGGATAAAATGTGCGATTAGTTCAGATTCATAACTAGGGATAGAGATTTCCGGGACTATAAACTGGTCAAAACGGCCGGGAATCGGGAACAAATATGTATTAAAAGCGGGAATGGATTCGGGAACTAAAATTTTTTTATTTTGAATAATAATAATTTACAAAAACGAGTTGAACTGAATATTATGAAACATTTTTAAATTTTCTTCAGAAAAACTCTGTCTATTTTCTTTCAATAAATTTTTATACTGCGAAAAAGAACGTTCGACTTCTACAGATACAATTGGAGCAAAAGTTGTAATTTTTCGGAGTTCGTAATCAGTAATATTGCAGATATCGTTATAGTTCGGATTTTTTTCTAAACACTTAATAAATTTAGTTTTTGCAAAACCATCCAATTTAGATAACACCTCATTCACTAAACTTATTTGAGTTTCAAGTGTTAAATTTCGTTCTTCTAATTTAGTTACTATGTTTGGAAGAAATTCGAATTGCTTTATATTTAAAAGTTCAGTTTTAAAGGATTCTGATGATATTATTTTTTTAACATTAGTCACAGCTGCTGATGAAGACTTTTCGTTGATTTGTTCAACAAAATTTTGTATTTTAATAAAATTTTCATTGTAATATAATGCAGTGTTTAACCAACTATTCCATCTAGTTATTACAGTTTTCGGAGGCAATTTTAAACTCGTAACAATTTTAAATAAGCTAATCCGATATTGAGATTTTAGCAAAACCTTTTTCATATTTGAAATAAAAAAATTAAGTTCACTGTAATTCTCATATATCGATACACAAACTCTATTTATAGCATGTGCGACACAAGTTATATGAAAAGTGTTTTTGAACAATTCTTTTTTTAAATTTTTCATAGCACTTACCATATACGCTGCTTGATCGGTAACAATTAACTTGACTAGATCACATTTGATCGAACCCCACAATAACACACAACTTTCTAATATAGATTTTTGTATTGTTTCTGAATTGGTTTTTTCTAAAAATAGAGTATTCAGAAGCATTGGTCTAACGTAAGTTTCGCTTAATGGAGCTACAAGTACATTTAAAACATTTCTGTTGCAACAATCTGTTGTTTCGTCGATAATAAAATAAATAAAATTATTGCCAATAATTTTTTTAATTTTATCAATCACTTCATTATAAATAGGTGTTATGTAATTTTGTCGAATTGTTGAGTCCGCTGGAATTGATCACTGCATATATTTTTCTAAAAACGCTTTCAAAATTGGATTATTTAACTTATTTAATGGGATTCCAGTTGAGACAAAAGTTTTAGCTAATTCACTAAAGAATAAGTTAGTTTGAGTTTCTTTAGTTTTTTCCATTATTAAACGCATTAATAAGTAGATTTTGTTTAGTAGATTTTAACTGTTGATTTTTTTAATGAATTGAAGCTAAAATGTGTTCTTTCATTCTATTTTTCACATGTTTAACATCAGAGTTGATTGTTTTTTCGCATAACTGACACAAAAAAACTTTGCCATCAGTTGTAAAATCAATGTATTCCTTAACTATTTGATTTAGTTTTGAACATAAAGAAGTTTTATTTACTTTAGGCATTATTTTAGTATAATTTTAAAATAAATATTTACTTGCTGTTCACAAAACAAAATATTAAACTAACATAATTTGAAAACTGCCTTAAGTAAGCGTTCAATATTAGAAATTTGATACTTTTGAAACAATATTCCCAGAAATATAACAAATAACGCTCTAATTTCCTACTTTAGATCAATATAGTAAATTTTAAAGAAGGCTTTTGTTCTATATTTAGAAACTTGTTAAAATTAGTGAAAACGGGAACTTTTATGAAATAATATACAAATCCGGGACTTTTTTCCAGAACTACCAAAACCGGGAAAAATCTGGAAAGTAAAACCACTTTTAATTAAATGGTTATAATTAATAGAAGTTACTATATTAATCTCCCGATAATGTTATAAAAGAATCAAATCGGGAATAACCTGGAAATCTCTATCCCTATTCATAACCAAGTAAAGCTCAACAAAAACCAGATTTTTACTATGACATGAACCAGAATTCATTCCTTTTAAATCAGAAATTTTGGTTAAAGAAAGTAGTAAAGCATGTAGAATTCATTTTAATTTATATTTGACACAATTTTAACATCAAAATCACTCTATGGTTTCAAAATTGTTTAAAAAACAAGATAAGATTTTAGACTTCGCTCTAGCTAGAGGTTAGATGGAAGTGTTTTTTAAATATATATAGTGGTAATAACAACAAACGTTATTTAACATGTGCCTGTTATATTGTTGATCGTTAATATATTGAAAATGTAGAAGTTCGAAATAGCTGTAATTTTAACTAAGATTATAATAAAGTGAACATTTATTTGGATTGAAATTTTTGTATTAATTTTTACGGTTTCGAAATCATTTTGTCTCATAATTGTAGAGTAACATTTTTAACCTTCCTAAAGACAAGGAAATATTTACAAATTTTAATGATTCAACTTTTTTTGATTTTTTAAAACTTTTTATTGCTTTTGGTATTTTTTAAATTTTGTTTTATTTTTTGTAATTTATTTTTTATAAGTGATAATGATAATGATGATGATGAATGAATCCCAATTATTTCTTCACGTGGTTGCGGGTGATTTGTCGCGCATTTTTATTAAGCCTCTTTTTGCCAGGTCGAGGAGGAGAGGAAGGAGCTAGTTTTTCAGTAACAACAGTTAATGGTGTGGCCGGCAAAGGAAAATGCGATGATGATGTGTTTAAAGAGGATGAGGATTAGGATATTGATAAATAAATCCGTTGAATTTTTGCATGACCTAATTTTTTTGAAGTTTTTAGATTTCAAATCAATAGATTTTTTCAAAAGAGTTTTCTAACGATTTGACTATTTATTTCTAATGATTAATAAACTATTTTGCACTTTTTTCTAACGATTTTCAAGGCCTTAGTTATAATCTTTGTTTGAAAAGTTAAATTAAGTTTGTATAAGGTTGATCACTTACTTCGTTCAAACCAAATCAATATTACTTGGGATAGGAGAGAACTGGGATTTAGAGAGGAAGCGGACAGGAATAAATAATTTAAGGATGGATAGGATTTGTGGAGTGTAGAGAATGCGGGGAGGAAATGCTATTAAAAGAGGAGTTGAGACTAAGGAGATATGTTTAGATGAGTTATTGTGGTGGAGAAGTAGAATATGTGGGTGGATGTGGACTGAGAGTTGGAGGATGGGAGATCATGAGGGTGATTAAGGATGGATAGAAAGCTTCTACCGGTCGATTATGATGAACTATTAGGCTTGTTAATGGACGGTTACACGAAACATGTTCACTAAAGTGTCATAAATGTAGCAGCATCTTACAATATTGTAAACTATACAATTAAATAAATTAAATTATAATTAAAATTACTTACAGTAATGATGATGTGGCCAATTATATGTATTTACAATGGATTTGCTATTGATAATATTTACAATGAAATAAAATGATAATTATGAAATATGTTTTTCTGTTTTTCTTAAAATGAAGTAAATATTTACAGATGTTGATAATGATATTTACATGATAATGAATAAAGAATTATGAAATGAATAATAAGTATTATAAAATTATGAAATTGTAATGATAATGAAAATGTTATCTACAATGAGTTGTTCTATTATTAATTGATAATGAAAATTTGAGTTTATCTTCATATGGATAGCCTCCCATGCTAACCATATATAAAGATCTAACTCTTCCACTGTAACTCAAGTTCTTTTTAACGATTAGTTAAATAATAAATAATAAATGCCGAAGGAAAAAGGGCACTCGTAGTCTACGCTTCAGATACCGCCGTCTAAATCTCTATTTTGGCTTTAGGATGGAAAAAGATCAGCAGCTACCGGTTAACCAGCAGATGTTGGCGAACACCGATCCTCTGGGTTTAGCTCTCCTCGACTTCGAGCAGCCGTCCACAAGCGCTGAGTCAACTACAGTCCTTGTAGCGAATATTCCTGATGGCGAGAAACGGATTTTGGTAAACGGCGTCTGGCAAATAGCAACTGACGATCCCGCAGAGCTACGTATGTTGTTGGCTACAAAGGGAGATCCGCGTAGAGTGGCATTCAAAATCACCAAAGCGTATGGCATCAATACCAACAAGTTTACTTTCAAAAAAGAAAAACAGACGAATCTTATAACTGGCAAAACCGAGTTTTACGCGCGCCACAACATTCCAGAATTAAACATAATAGGGCAAGGATGGGCTGATACAGGCAAAAAGGCTGAAAAATTAGCAGCTTGCCGTCTCATCAAAACTTACGAATATAAATTAACGATTATAAATAAAACTGATTTTTAAAATTATTACTCTTTTGTTTTCAATATTTTAATAGAAATAAATAGAAATAAAATTTTGGTTTCTCGCCTCACAGTATCAAACACAACCAGCCAGAAATATGGCAAATAAACGCCAGATAATCGACGTTTCCAGTTACGATAGCTCTACACGAGAACTCATGATAAATGAAGACACAAATGCTGATGTAAACCTGTCAATCGAAACAATATTTCAACGAATTAATGATACGGTAGAAGGAATGCTATGCGAATGACAACAAACTAAGTCAAATTCTCCACAACAAGAGCTTGTTGATTGGCCTATTTACGAACCGCAGCCATCGACTTCAAAAGCCGACTCAGATCACTCGATAATTTATGTGGAATACGACGACTCAGAAATATATATTCAAAAACGCGACCATCCATATTTAAAACCTAAAGAGCGTAAACGAATCAGAGTAACTAGAGATCAAAAACGAAATCGGGAAGACACTACTAAGCAGACGAAACTGCTAAGTAGCTTTAAGCGTTGTAACCTGAAAGGTCAAAGCGATATGATCTGTTATTACAAATTGGATCGATATGGAGCACCAATAAAATGCCACTTATGCCTTAATAACAAGCATCGGGCTAACCACTATCCGCGCAGTTGCCGACGATGTGCCGTATGTAACAGGAAGGGTCATAACGCTAGAGTTTGTTGGTTCAACCCAGACAATTAGCAGAAAGAGTGGAAGGCAGAAAGTGAGCGCAAATTGAGAAACAAGAAGATACTAACGCGAGTGTTTCAAGCCATAAAGGAAAAGAATTTGAATCTACAACTTCATAGCCGACTTCTACGTTAATACACCGATGGCCATAGACATAGAAGGTGTACTAAGCAAGGATAAGAAAGCGCTCTCAGCCTGGATAGCTATCTGCGGACAGCGGTGCAAAAACAAAAGAAATGTTGAATGGCTCGTTTTCTCAGCTAAGATTATGTGTAAACCGGAAGACGTCTCTAACTATGCTACTCGATGGTCTGGTCTTCACGCAGTAGACGTAAGCGAAGGTTGTTTGGATTGAGAGTCAGTACGAAAACGTGTTTCTGAAATTTTGAAAAATCGACTAATAGTAGGCATGGGCCTTGATGGAGATCTTCGCTGTCTTGGTATCGAAATTCCAGATGAGTACAAAATCGATATCTCATCGCTGATAAAAGACCAACACGGGCATTCTATCAAACTTCGCTATATGACCTACGCCATCTACAATAAAAGAATTCAAGAGTTCGACAACAAGAGCGTTAATCAAGGACACGACCCGGTTCTAGATAGCAGATACACTCTGAGAATATATCTTGATTATATCAAAGACAAAATTAAGAAACAAAGAGGCAGTTTCCAATGGATACGAGATAAAGTTAAAAGCGATATAGATAATGAAATATTAAATTATTAATCAATCGATTGTAAACATAGAAACCTGAAATAAAAATTATATTTTTTTATCATTTAATATTTGAATCTGTTATTTCTCACCAATTAATGTATAAAATGATCAGCATTCACTCAAACAAATTCAGTTGTTAAACGACTAGTTTCAACTAAAAGAACGAATAGTTCTTTTCAAAATGTTAAACAAACTACTTTTTATATCGTTAATTATCTCACAATTACTCAGTGTTAATGAGTTAAGAACTTGGAAAGTTTGGACATTCCCAAGTTAAAACAGTTCGCTGTTAGTTAATAAACTCGGGAAAGATAAAATTTTACAAAGAATGGAGTCGAATGAAGAACTATTCGATGATAGAGAATGGTTGTCGCCACCACCGTATACAACAACAACAACGACAACTTAGACCATGAGTGAAACCGAATCCGAAACTATCACAGCTTCAACAACAAAAGGATCATCTGCTGAACCAGGAATTATTAATCACTTCAATGATCCGACTTTTTTATTAAATGCCGGAACACACGGCTTGAGTTTCGAATTTCTGGGTCAGGCAATAATATTTGAAGATTACTGGGACAACTTCTTCCTTATCAAACTGCCATTTAAAGATTTACTTCAACCAACAACTGAGTTCAGTCTTTTCAACTGTACGTATGTTTTTCAAGAAATAGAAAACAGGCAAATAATAACACCAGAAATTAGCGCGATAAAAACAAAGGCCTTCATTTACGATGAAGTCTTCTCAGAACCTTGTAAACAGTTTGAAGCGCATTTCAACTCAATCAAAAATATGACTGACATCATTACGAAAGACGCAATTGAAAATTTTTACGTTGGAGAACTTTCGAAGGTCAAAAGGGAGGTTGTAACGATACTTGCTATAGCACTGATAGGTAGCATTATAGCAGGAGGAACATCAGGTTGGGTCACTGGAAAACACGGAAAGAAACAATTAGAGCAAAAGTTAGATGCTCTCGAATTCGAACTTGCGAACTCACATAAAAAGATTACAATGCTTCAAGAAACGATGATTAGTTTAACGAAGTCAGTAGATCTACAGTTTCAACAATTTAATACTAAATTGGGTGCAACAGTCAACACATTAGTCAAACTCATCCAAGAAAAAGAGAGATTCTTTAGAGATAACGTCGAGTATCTAGACGACAACATTAAGTTTCAGACAAGTCTCTCAGCCATACAACAAGTTTACTCTTTAAAATTAGATTCTGCTCAAAACAAGTTGATATTGATTATGGACCTAATACAAGAATGGAA
>JAQIXJ010004869.1:0-10163 GCA_034700185.1 Phthiracarus laevigatus | reverse complement strand
CGTATAAAAAATATAGAAATCGAAATTCAAATGATTAAATAATTTTTTAAAAATCGAATTCTAATTTCAATTGAAATTGAAAAACTCATAAGGAAACAACTAGTGTTGTTTCTATTTTTAAAAATCAAAATTGCAATGTTAATAAAGTTAAAATTTCATTTTTGATCAATTAAAATGGAAAGGTCATTTAAATTATTTATTTATAAATAATGTAAATAAAAATGCAATTGAACTTAATAAACTCAAACTGAAACAAAAATTGTCCACGTCAGAACACATTCTGGTTGAACCTGCATCAGACAAACTAAACCATAAATGAAACTAAAGTACAAAAAATTTACAAACTTTAAATGGCTATCAGAAAGATGATACCATTAATTATTTGGAAAAGAATGAAATTTCTTTGATAATAAGATTATTGACAGCGATCTGTTTAGAAGCTTTAAATTTCTATACTCCCTTTTATTTCTATACTCACTCAAAAATGACTTCGATACAATATCTGTAGAATTGTTATCGACGCTTTCATTGATGTAGATCTTCAGGTTAACAAAAAGTGCCTTGAAAACTTAATAATGTTTGTGTATTTATGATTATTTTAGTATTTTTTAACAAACGTTGCTTTAATTATAATCACGAATTTTTAATATTTTCATTAAAACAAATTTTTTTGTGATAATTTCCTTTACAATTAAAAATGTTATCTGCTCTATAATTATTAAGTATTCTAAAAATGTTTTAATTTGTATATACTATTCTTTTACTTGTGATTTTCTTTCAAAAATGAAATTTTAATAATTTTTTAAATATTATCAATAAATATAATTAATTTTTTCTCAATAAGTGCAAAATAATAAGTAATAGTTATAGCCAAATCAACCTGACTATCAATAGTGTTTGGTATGTTAAGCGTTTGTAATGGCGAAATTGATACTTAAAATTGGATATTGATTTTGAAAACATACAGTCCTTGAGGAATCGGTAAATATGCGTGAGTGTCAAAACCATGTTTATCAATTTATGTGTTTACTCTGTCGTGATTAAAACTTTGTTGTATTTGTATCGATATATTAGTTAATTAAAAGCTTAATCTAGTAAAAATAATTAATTTTACTTTATATTAAAAATCAAACATAAAATAATTTTATTTTGTTTGCAAAAAATAAGTAGAGTTTTATTTGGTAATTTTATAAAATTAAAATTGAATAAATTTCATTACAATACAATACAATAATCATTTTAAACAGAATTTAAACTTATAACTGTTATTACCTTATAAGGATTGAAATCCTAACCTTTTTTTAAATGGAAATATAAGTTAATTTATTTTTAAAACTTTTAACCTTAAAGATTTGGTTTATTGTAAATCGTTATTTTTTTATTATTTTCTAATCTGTTGAGCAGATCTTAAAATGTTATGTTGGTTTTAAATTAAGTAGTAATTTGTCTTCTTTTTGATGTAACTTAAAAATAGATTTTTAAAATACAGTTTAATATGAAAATGTTTTGCAAACTGTAATCTTTAAAAATAAGTTAGTAAAATCTTATATGTGGAAACTGAACTACTAACTTTTGGAAAAAACATTTCAGAATTTTTAAATAAAAAACCATATATATTTTAGCGATCATAAATATCATTTGGTAATTATTTTGAATATTCTTTTTTCACAAAAAAAGTTCGGATTACTTAAAAATCTTTAGTTTTGTAATAGTCAACATTTAATATTTTGTAATCAATTCAAAGTCGATAGTTTAGATTCGTAACCTGCAATAGTTTGAGACGATTCATGTTTTTATTCTTAAATAATTGTAATAAATTTAGTATTTAAATTTTAACTTGAATCGTGTAACTGATTTGGATAATCATATACAAGCGATAATCATGCTTGATTAATCGGCATCGATCATATAAAAGGAGATTAACGTTAAATTAACTAACGAAACAAATTGATGGGCACAGAAGCTGCCATTAAATATTAATAGTATAAGGTTATTTTACCAATAAAATGAATATATTGTGTGGGGTGTTTTATTTTTTAGCTTACTTAGATTGTCTGCTATTGGATTAGGGATCTTTGTGACTCTTTATGCAGACTAGTGTTGTTTTGCTTTTCGTGAAGTAAAAGTAAAAGACATGAAATTTCGACTTTTACTTTTGCTTGAAGTAAAAGTAAAATACAAGCTAAATGAAAATAATTATTAAAAGCGAAAGCAAAATACAAGTGAAATGAAAAATTTCTTAAAAGTAAAAGCAAAATCCAAATGAAATCAATATTGCCAAAAGTTAAAGCAAAAGACAAATTATTTGACTTTAACTTTTAAAAATTGTATTAAAAAGCGAAATAAAAAAGCAAAAGTAAAATATATATTTTACATTCACTTTTGCTTGAAGCAAAAGTAAAATACAAGCAAATTTAAAATTCTAAGAAAAGCAAAAGCAAAATACAAGAAAAATTAAAACTTCTATTAAAAGCAAAAGTAAAATACAAGTAAAATAAAAAATAAAACAAAAAGAAAAAGATAAATACAATCTATATTAAAATAAAACTCAAAAGCAAATGTAAAAGAAAATCAAAATTAAAACTTGAAAGTTAAACAACACTAATGCAGACTCTATCTCTTTGCACAATTCGCTGTTTATCTGTATTTGGCCGTATTATTGAAGATATAGAGGCTTAAATTATGATAAATCGCATTAAAAAAGAAGAAAACTTATTAAAACTGGCGAAAAATAAACAAAATTGAATAAAAAATTTGGCAGTGTCAAAAAAAGGGGCAAAATACAAGTGATAAAACATATCATAGATAGAGATGTTAAATTTGACAAAAAATAACTTTATGATTCATTAATTATTGTGTATTTTAGATTTTTGTTGTATTATATAAAATACGTTTCTTTTGTTGAAAATTTAACTTTAAGAAACAAATTTTATATAAAATTCTCATGAAGTTTAAAAGTTATTTATTTTATAACTTTAATTTAGTTGAATTAATTTATGTCTTTAGATTATTAATAAATAATAAAATGGGTTTTTTATTATGTAAAAAAGTTTTATTTAATTTATGATTTGATAACTCATTTAATACTCTATTACTACTGCGTTTGTAGATTTTCCTTAAACTTTCAACAAACGAACATAAATAAAAACCAGTCTACAACTTATCTTAAAATCTGACATAGACAGAAAATGCGACACCAATAAAATACCCACCAAAAAAATGCGCATTTATGGTATTAACTGTTTTACAACACAACTATCGAAACTCAATCTGTAACAAATATGAAAATCAGAAATGGACAGGCTTTAAATTACCACTAAATTGGTCACCTTTTGATGGTCGTCGAAACTTAAAGACGCAGAACAACGCTACTCATCAGCTAAACTTGAGTGTCTCGCCATCGTTAAATCAGTCGAAAATTTCCTTGTTTACCTTGAAGGCGTTCACTTCGATGTTTATTCCGATTGTGTCGCACTTAGCTGGCTATTTAAGATCTCAAACCCGTCATCGCGTCTATACCGATGGTCAGTGCGTTTGGGCGTGTTCGACTATACTGTACAGCATCGCTCTGGCAAGAAAAACCAAGCGGCAGACGCTTTCTCTCGAAATCCTACAGTTGCGTTGATCACAACTGATGAAATTACAGCTCGACAACACGAAATCGAAGGTTACAGCATTTGAAAGATCCAGAACGTTATTGGTATCGCAATGGTACGATATGGAGGCCTGGACAGAGTGGTTGTTCCACCAACACTAGTAGACTCCATACTCAAACAAGCGCACGATGATAGTAACCATCCGGAATCGACTAAAACGTTAGGTCTAATTTCAAATCGATATTGGTGGCCGAATCGTGATAAAGACGTAGCGCAATATGTACGTACATGTGACACGTGTCAGATCGTAAAACCATCGCATAAACCGAAATTGAGATCCAAAAGAGCAATTGAAACACCGGATAAGCCTAACGCACTTTGAGCGATGGATACTATCGTTTTGGGAAACGCCGCCAATAATACATCAGCCAAGTACATCTTGATTGTCGTGGATCATTTTTCGCGTTACCTCTGGGCTTCAGCGGTCATGAAAAATACAGCGGAAGCGTCAAAAAATTTCTTAAGTCGACTATTTGACTTCGTTGGCACTCCAGACGCGTTCCTTAGCGATAACGGCACGAAATTTACTTCAAAAAGATTTCGAAATTGTCTCGAGTCACGGAGGGTGAAGACACTACTGACCCCGCTTTATAAACCACAAGCGAATGGGTTATGTGAAAAGACTAACGATTCCATCGTCAATGTCATACGTCTTGCGCTCACTGACAAGCCGAAACTTCGTTGGTCCAGTGTACTTGCTTTAGTAGTCAACGCAATCAACGATCGTCCACACGACAACTGGGTTCGCACCACGCAATTTGCAATTTGGTCTCACCGCTAAAGGTTTGACATCACCTGTTGCTAACGTCGATTATGCGAGAAAAGACGCTACAATGCGCTAACGTAACGCTAAGAACGAAAGAAAAAGGAAACACAACGTTAAACATAAACCGAATAAATTTACGATAGGAGATACCTTTAAATATCGTTTACCCGACAAACACCCTTCTCGTAACAAACTTACCGCATATTTCGTTGGTCCGTGTATAATCGTAGAGAAATTAGGCGATGAAACGTTTCGTATTAATCAAATCGACAAGAACGCCGAAAACGTAATTAAATCAATTGTTACGCACTCTTCCGCACTGTTTTCGTACCATAAACGCATAAAAAGTTTGTGTCAACTCGTGGTCTGGTGGTGTCTGTGGCTACTGTTTCATCTGATATTGGATAAGTTATCTAACTGCTACATATTTAGAAACTGGAGACGTGATTTCTACAGGCATGTAAGCCAAGACATGAGTTAACTACGTACATGTAACAATTTGTGTCAACACGTGGTCTAGTGGTATCTGTGGCAACTGTTTGCTCTGACATTGGATCAGTTAACCAATTTCTACTTAAGTAAAAACTGGAAAAGTAATTTCTACCGGCATTGTAAACCAAGACATGGATCCATTACGTACATATAACAGTTTGTGTCAACATGTGGTCTAGTGGTATCTGTGGCAACTGATTTATCTGATATTGGATCAGTTACCGAATTGATACTTAAGTAAAAACTGGAGAAGTGATTTCTACCGGCATGGTAAGCCAAGACATAGGTTCACTACGTGCATAAAACAGTTTGTCAACTCGTGGTTTAGTGGTATCTGTGGCAACTGTTTCATCTGTTATTGGATCTGTTAACGAAATGATACTTAATTAAAAACTGGAGACGTGATTTCTACCGGCATGGTAAGCCAAGACATGAGTTCACTACGTACATGTAACAGTTTGTGTCAACTCTTGGTCTGGTGGTGTCTGTGGCTACTGTTTCATCTGTTATTGGATAAGTTATCCAACTGCTACATATTTAGAAACTGGAGATGTGATTTCTACCGGCGTAGTAAGCCAAGACATGGGTTCACTACGAACATGTAAAAGTTTGTGTCAACTTGTGGTCTAGTGTTATTTGTGGAAACTGTTTCATCTGATATTGGATCAGTTTTCCAATTTCTACTTAAGTAAAAACTGGAAAAGTAATTTCTACCGGCATGGTAAGCCAATACTTGGGGTCACTAGGTAAATGTTACAGTTTGTATCAACTGGTGGTCTAGTGGTATTTGTGGCAAGTGTTTTATCTTATATTGGATCAGTTAACGAATTGTTACTTATGTAAAAACTTGAGAAGTGATTTCTACCGGCATGGTAAGCCAATACATAGGTTCACTACGTGCATAAATCAGTTTGTCAACTCGTGGTTTAGTGGTATCTGTGGCAACTGTTTCATCTGTTATTGGATCTGTTAACGAATTGACACTTAAGTAAAACCTGGAGACTTGATTTATACTGACATGTTAAGCCTAAACATGGGTTCACTACGTACATATAACATTTTGTGCCAACTCGTGGTCTAGTGGTATTTGTGGCAACTGTTTCTTTTGATCTTGGATCAGTTAACCAATTGCCATTTAATTCGAAAATGGAGACGTGATTTCTACCGGCATGTTAAGCTAATACTTGGGTTCACTACGTAAATGTTACAGTTTGTGTCAACTCGTGGTTTAGTGGTATCTGTGGCAACTGTTTTATCTGTTATTGGATCTGTTAACGAATTGTTACTTAAGTAAAAACTGGAGAAGTGATTTCTACCGGTATGGTAAGCCAAGACATAGGTTAACTACATTCATATAACAGTTTGTGTCTACTCTTGGTCTAGTGTTGTCTGTGGCTACTGTTTCATCTGATATTGGATCAGTTAACCAAATGCAACTTGTGTTTAAACTGGAAAAGCGATTTCTACCGTCATGGTAAGCCAAGTCATAGGTTTACTACTTATATATAACAGTTTGTGTCAACTCGTGGTCTAGTGGTTTCTGTGGCAACTGTTTCATCTGATATTGGATCAGTTATCCAATTGACACTTAAATAAAAACTGGAAACGTGATTTCTACCGGCATGGAAAGCCAAGACATGGGTTCACTGCGTACATATAACAATTTGTGCCAACTCGTGGTCTAATTGTATCTGTGGAAACTGTTTCATCTTATATTGGGTAAGTTAACGAATTGAAACTTAAGTAAAAACTGGAGAAGTGATTTCTACCGGTATAATTAGCCAAGACATATTTTAACTACGTTCATATAACAGTTTGTGTCGTCTCATGGTCTAGTGGTATCTGTGGCAACTGTTTTATCTGATATTGGATCAGTTAACGAATTTATACATAAGTAAAAACTGGAGAAGTGATTTCTACTGGTATTGTTAGCCAAGACATAGGTTAACTACGTACATATAACAATTTGTGTCAACTCGTGGTCTAGTGTTGTCTGTGGCTACTGTTTCATCTGATATTGGATCAGATAACCAAATGCAACTTATTTTAAAACTGGAAAAGCGATTTCTACAGGCATGGTAAGCTAAAACATGGGTTCACTAAGAACATATTGCAGTTTGTGCCAACTCGTGGCCTAGTGGTTTCTGTGGCAACTGTTTCATCTGATATTGGATCAGTTAACGAATTTATACTTAAGTACAAACTGGAGAAGTGATTTCTATAAGGCATGGTAAACCAAGACTTGGGTTCACTTCGTGCATAAAACAGTTTATGTCAACACGTGGTCTAGTGTTATTTGTGGAAACTGTTTAATCTGATATTGGATCAGTTTTCCAATTTCTACTTAAGTAAAAACTGGAAAAGTAATTTCTACCGACATGGTAAGCCAATACTTGGGGTCAATACGTAAATGTTACAGTTTGTATCAACTGGTGGTCTAGTGGTATTTGTAACAAGTGTTTTATCTTATATTGGATCAGTTAACCAAATGCAACTTATGTTTAAACTGGAAAAGCGATTTCTACCGTCATGGTAAGCCAAGTCATAGGTTTACTACTTATATATAACAGTTTGTGTCTACTCGTGGTCTAGTGGTAATTGTGGCAACTGTTTTATCTGACATTTGATCAGTTAACCAATTGCTACTTAAGTAAAAACTGGAAAAGTAATTTCTACTGGCATGTTTAGCCAAAATATGGGTTCACTACGTACATATAACATTTTGTGTCAACTCGTGGTCTAGTGGTAACTGTTTCATTTGATAATGAATCAGTTAACCAATTGCCACTTACGTAGAAACTGGAGACGTTTTTTCTACCGGCATGGTAAGTCAAGACATGGGTTCACTTAGTACATGTAGCAGTTTGTGTCAACTCGTGGTTTAGTGGTATCTGTGGCAACTGTTTCATCTGACACTGGATCAATAGACCAATTTCCACTTAATTAGAAACTGGAGACGTGATTTCTACCTACATGGTAAGCCAAGACATGAGTTCACTACATACATGTAACAGTTTGTGTCAACTCGTGGTCTAGTGTTATTTGTGGCAACTGTATCATCTGATTTTGGATCTGTTAACCATTTGCTACTTTATTAGATACTGAAGACGTGATTTCTACCGGCATGGTAAGCCAAGACATGGGTTCACTACGTACTTATACCAGTTTGTGTCAATCCGTGGTCTAGTGGTATCTGTGGCAACTGTTTCTTGTAATATTGGATCAGTTAACCAATTGCTACTTAATTAAAAACTGAGGACGTGATTTTTACCTTCATTGTAAGCTAAAATATGGGTTTACTACGTACATAAATCAGATTGTGTCAACTCGTTTTCTAGTGATATTTGTATCAACTGTTTCATCTGACATTTGATCAGTTAACCGATTGCTTATAAAGTAAAAACTGGAAACGTGATTCACCACAACCTCTTCGTCCTAGTCACAATTGTAGTAATGGTGACAATCGCCTAGAGACAACTTGGCTATAAACCTGCTTAAAACTAACCATTATATCAACGAGGACAGGTTTAAACAGTGTTTAATTACTAAAAACTTATATAAACAGCTCTTCCTCTTACACTAGTGCTATTGGGGGTACATGGTGTAATATTATTTTATAGATTCTTTGCTTAATTTGCTTTGCTTTGTACATTGTCACGTGTCGAAATCCATGTGTTAAATGAAACGTTTGGATTAATATATGTGTGCGATCAAGGGGGGTACGGCACACGGACATAACTGCAACATAATGTCAAATTTTCAATATGCCATAAAAATATGATAAATAATAAAAGTGGCATATGTCGATTTGACATAAAAAAAGTGATTTAGATACTCAAAAATGCAAAACATAACAGGAATTCTAGCCAAAATGGGCAAGATTAGGCTAAAATGAAAAAATTTGATTAATAATAAAAGTGGCATATGCCGGTTTTTGACATAAAATAGTGATGAAGATACTCAAAATGGCAAAAAATTACCGAAATACTAGCAAAAATGGGCAAAATTAGGCTAAAATAACAAAAATTAATTAATAATAAAAGTGGCATATGCCTATGTTTCGAGTAAAAAAATGGATTCATAATCTCAGAAATGTCTCAAAATCTAGTCAACATAGTGGAAATTCGGCTAAAATTTCATAAATTAAAAAAGGCATATGCCACTAATAAGCGAAATAAAATAGATTTGTTTTTGATTTCATCTGCTTTTAATATAATATATAACTTATAACAGAAAATATAAATTAATGTGTGTTAGCGAAAGAAGAGAGCGAGCGACCTTAAATTTACTAAAATTTAAATAGCAAAGTCAGATATTATGACCGCAACGATCTCGATTTATACTTATTTTATAATATTTTGTTATATAATAATTTTGTACACTTTTTTATATTTAATGGAATAATAAATAGTTAATTGTTTTAAATTTTAAAGCTTTTAATCTTGAAAAAACAAGTTTTAAATAAATACTTTAACTTATTTTAATTTTATTTGAAACCATTTGTTGCTGGTATATTTTTGTTAAAATCTAATTACAAATCATCTGAGTATATAAAAACATGCAAAATTTCATAATTTCTTCTTTAATCTTAAATTTTTATTTTTTTGTGATAGTTTTAAAAAGCTCAAAAAAAGTCCACAACAACGTAACGCACACTTTAAATCTAATAGCTTAGTTAATCAAAATTCTTTAACTTTTTCTAATCTAAGCTCTAAGCGTTAACATATTTTATGTTAGTAACTGTAGAGATACTCTATAAGCTTATGCTATATTATAAGTTAGTAGTTATCAAAGAATTAATTGTAATTTAGAACTGAATCTGAAGTAACTCATTTAAAATTTAAACTTATAAAAGAAAAAACTTACTATTTAATTAATGAATACAATGTTATATTTCTTTATGCATGGAAGCTTTGGATCCATGATTTTACGTCGGAATATGCTAAAAATTATTAACATAAATTTAAAATCAATTGTTTCACTTGATTAACTGTTTTTTATATTTATTAGTATTATGTGGGGAATAACTGACATAGAATTAGCTCTCCTGTTATGAGGATCTGCACTTAATGTAGTTAATTAGGTCACTTAAAGCATGTCATTTGCTATTTAGTATTACCGCTACGAATGATCATATCTTCCAGTTAGCCATCAAATCGACACATGAATTCGACAATGTTATACGTCACTATTCAAAGTCAAAACAAACAATTCCGATGTCATTCATATATCGCTGTCAACTAAAATAT
>JAQIXJ010004868.1:0-10163 GCA_034700185.1 Phthiracarus laevigatus | reverse complement strand
GATTTCTACTGTTAGTCCAAGTGGCATATGCCGGTTTTTCAAATGATAAATACTGTTTTTCTAATTGGCAAAAGCCGTTTTAGGCTATACTTTCTTTGGAAACTCGAATTTCATTGCCTTTATTTTAAATGATTTCTACTGTTAGTCCAAGTGGCATATGCCGGTTTGCACTATAATATCGCCAGGAATTCGTAATATTTTAGGCAAAAATGACCAAAATAGATTAAAGTTTAACTTATTACAGAAAATACAAAATTATGGGTGCGAGCGAACGAAGAGAGGGAGCGACCATATACTATCTAAAATTTTTAAAAGCAAAGTCAGATATTATGACCGCAACGATCTTGTTTTAATTATGAAACCTTAATCAGTAGAACGTTAATGGAATATGTATTTATTTTTTACCGTTAGTGATTTAGATTTTTCTAATATTTTCCATCACTAATTCCGTATTCTATACAAACCCCCTCTCTGTCGGCTCCATTGCATTGTCTATTTCTTATTTAATTTAACAATGTTGTTTATAATTCATACGTACTGTGTCACAGTTCATACTAAATACACACTAATATTATAGACTTAGCCTATAACCATCATTAAACTTTTAGTCATTATATAAATTATATATTTTAGACTTACATCAACTGTAAATAGATGTTGACTGGTCACAAATGAGAAATGTCAACTCGCTTATCATATTTATTTGGTAGAAAAGTAGTACAAGAAATGGTCAGTAGAAGCCAAATCAAGATCACTGGCGGTAATTAATTTAGAATCCCTATTATTTTAAACTAATTAATTATAATTGGTATTAATATTATCTACCATTTATCGATATTCTGTATTCAAAAATTGTTTAACATAAATGGATTTAATTAACAATTTTTTAATGCTATCAATGAAAACGCGGCCAAATTTAATTGAAAAATTTCAAAAGTTTACATGAATACTGCTTACTATATTCTATAAAACATAAGATTACAGTTTAACCGCCGACAGCCGCTGCAAAAACGGATTCCATGTTGTCGTGCCATATTTTATAACCATTGGCGTTAATGTGTAACTTATCGTCACGATATGCGCTGGCATTCAAATTTCCCGAACCTGTTCGGAAATGGGAACCAAGATCTATGTAACGGACGCCAGATGTGCCCGAAATTTGAGCATTAATCTGTTCGACCACTTGATCTTCGGCGGCGCCATTTCGCGGAAGAACGCCGATTAAAATATATTGAGCCGATGCCATCTTTGTTTTTAAACCAGAGACCACTGCTTTGATTCCGTTTGCGATGTCTCCAGCGGCCTGTCGTGCCGGAACATTATTGGTGCCTAAAAGTAATATTCAAATAAATGTAAGTTTATATATAAAACAAATTTCCGATATTTAACTTGAATTATAACAATTATTATTATTAAATAAAAATACTGCGCCAAATTGTTAATTGTTGCGTTTAGTTACCCTAAAATAGTTTTGAAATTTTGGTAAACTATAATCTAATTCGTATTTGAAATAAAGTTATGCAAAGTAATTTTAAACATTTAAAACGTTTTGTATATTGAATTGACAAACTTTAAGGCATATTTTATACTGAGTTAATAATCAATACTCGTTTTCTGAGATTTCATAATTTTTTAATATTATTATAATATTTAATTTTTTACCAATCATGACGACCACAACTTTGGCTGTAACGCCATCAAACTCGTTATGGTTAATACGATATATAACATTGCTGGTAGAATCGCCTGCAATACCATAGTTAAAAGCTCCGCGAGGCTTATACGCTGAATTCCAAATCTCTACCCCCCAGTCTGGACTCCAACCCCATCCTTCTGTTATCGAATCTCCAACAAAAACGGCTTTAATACTTGCCTTATTAGACGTTGTTTGAGATACAAGATTTTGATGCTTTCCCGCCCAACCACTTTGAGTTCCAGCTGCCTCTTGTGAAGCAGATTGTGCCACACAAGAGTGGACAATGCATAATATACTCAACAATATATATAACATTCTCAGCTAAATTTATTAACTTTTCTTTTGCAAAACTTTCTTTTGTATTCATACAAATTTTACTTTTATAGTTACTTTGCATCCTATTTTAGGTGATAATCATTTGTACTTCAAACTGTTTTGCAATATTTTATTTACAATTTTTACTTCGACGTAACTCAAGTTTTGCAATATTTTATTTATAATATATTATTAGACATAATGGGATGGGATTTTTAGTAAGAAATCCCATATTTCAACATAATCACCAAAGAACACATTGTTTCTGTGTGATCACTCTCTGATCGAGATAAGGCAATTCTAATAAGCGTTTTGCTCGAATTAATATTACTAAGGATGTGAAAACCGGGACTAAAAAATTGTTAGAAAATAGTTTAAAAATCGTTTATTAATCGTTCAATAAAATTTAAAAAATCATATAATAAATTGTAAAACAAAACTTTAAATTTAATTACAAAAATGAGTTATAATAGATATTAAGGTAAGGTAAGAATTTATCTTATTTTCAGTAAACCTTGTACTGCGGTATTTTCGCGATAAATGGCAATTACTTCAAACAAAGTCTATAGCAATAGAAACTAAAAACAAATTTCGCTTTTAAATTTTTCAGATTTAGCATTTTATGATATAATTAATTCAATTTGAATTTTTTTATATAATATATCCAATTTAGCTTAATTACATAGACAGTTATCATTTCTAAAGTCGTTCGATATTTTACTAGTGGTATACTTTAATTTCCCAAATCGAGGTCTTATTTGTTCTTTTAACTCGTTTTAAGTTGAATTTACTACAATTTTGCTGAATCGTTAATTCTCTAGCCATAACAAATGGAAGCGGAAAATAAAAAATTGCATTTAAGTTGATTTTCTGGAACAGAAAGGCAAAATAAACCTTTTTTCAAGCGAGTAAATACTTTTATAGTAAAAATTAAGCAAAATAAATAATACAAAAAAATTATTTAAATCAAATAGTACATATTAAAATTTAGATGAGTGAGTTGAATATTACCAAATTTGAATAAAACTCATAAAACTGGGGAAAATTTGCAAATTTTTTTGAACCTGGAATTATAGTGAAATTTTCATATAAACATAAAATATGGGATATCATTGAATATTAATTTCATAAAAGTTTAGATTTTCAATTTATAAAGTCATCGGTGATCATAATCTTTGCTAAAACCGGAGTTCCCGATGTATCACATTATTATTTTTAAAAATATAGTGATTTGTTTCCAGCTTTAAGTTATTATACTGGCATTTTTAATCGACGGGCACATATTCTTTCTGTGATAAGTCGATAACAAGCTGATAACCTATTTTAAATTTGTTTTTTGTATAAAAAAATTAAGCAATTAAATTGTTTTATCATTATTTTTATTGCAAAATCTCAGCTCAGCATAATTAATAGGAAATAAAAACCATTAGAAAAAAGAGACAAAACAATTTAATAAAAACTTTAAAAAAAGTTGTTTTAAAGTTTACTAAAAACTTCAAGTCAATTATGGAAATATCTTTGACAAAATATCTATACTTTTTTCTTAAGCAAGCATTAAATTGACTATTTTTATTATAGTAAAATACGTTTTATACGTTTACTCGAAACTCACTAATTTCGGTCTTACTGATTGTTTTCGGCACAGATTTGGTTGTGAGTTTTAATGTATGATTTTTAATTTGATTTTAGAGGAGGTCGTATAATTTTTTTTTGATTATGTAATTTGATTTGAGTGAGAGTTGTCTAAATATGTTTTTATCTATAATACTTAAAGATGTTGTTTCATAGGTTAAATGGATGTGATTAGATTATATAAGAGTTTCCTAATTTTATTTCGTATTTATATAATAAAATATGTCGATTCATTTGTTAAACCGGCTCTATTTCGAGTTAGCAGTACTTTTACAAATTTTGATAAAAATAAAAATGCCAAACATAATAATTAAAATTGTTTAAACACATGAGCTTTCACAGTACATATTGCCAAATAATAATGTATACCGAATAATTTTTATATGTTATATTATCGCTACTTTTAATATGAGCTCCAACTATATGGAATAAAATCAACGATTTAACTATTCTAATTTTTTAAACAATAGACAGCATTCGTATATACCGCAATCTGCACACAACTAATTTTATAAACACACAAATTTTTATGTTAAATAAATGTTAAATAAATAATGATTAAATTAAGTGTGCATCTTCTACAGCTATACTAAAAGTAATTTAAAAGTATCTCATCATTAAATTGATGATTATATACTTTTAAATAAACGAAAATGTTCTGTTTTTATTAGATTAAATTTCAATAACGTATATTTAGAAATATGTAGACTGCAAAAAATTAATTTTTTAGCTCATAATTGACAAAAAAGTTAAATTTTTGTTTCTGGCCATGTCTTTCGGTCTGATAGCAAGACAAGAATTTTGCAATTCTCTGTAGTGGCATACATGCCCCAATAAACTTATATTCTATTTAAGTAATAAATAATAAGGTGATTTTTTTCCATAACGATTTTCAAAACCCTAGTTATAAAAACTATTTCATAGATGCTGTAAATGTGCATTAGTTATTATACTGTACACAATTTTACTTATAAAGTAATTTTTAAGTAGTTAGTCATTCAATACATAAAAAGTGCACAAAGTTTGTGCATTTTTCGTAATTTGTAAGATAATTAAAACAAAATATTGATTCATCTCACGATCTTAATTATTATTTTATCATTAAAGTTATTTTATTTTAATTTAATAAACAAAATATTTATTTTGCGTTTTTATTGTTAATAATTTTATATTTACTCAGACATTTCTAATTCAATATTGTATTTGTTTGAAAATAAAAACAAGCTTATATAGTTATGGTTCAAACATAAATCATAAAAATATCAAAAAATTATTTATAGTGAAACTTATGTAAATATAAATCGATTCAAGTAATTGAAAATTTATTCAATATAAACAAAATTGTTCAGGAACTTATTTAAATGTCAATAAAATTCAAGTTTTACTATTTTGTAGACGTAATCAGTTAAATTTTCGAATCCAAACCCGACAGGTTTGAGCCCGACCCTAACCGAACATTAATAAAAATATATACAATGTAAACTAAATTCACTAACAATAAAATTTTGCTTATATAAAAATTGTAATCAGTATCGCAACTAAAAATTATTTTTCTTTCTATGAATAATGTTTATTTTAATATATTATAAAATTATGTTTTCCCATTTGATTAATATGAGAGAATCGGTTTTTGTTATAAAAATTTAAAATTTTCTTTTGGGTTAAGCTAAAAATATGTTGCCTATTCGTAAGACTAACAACAATTGATTCATTTTGTTCAATAATTGAAAACTCTGATACAGTTTATTTTCAAAACAGGGATTTTTAATAATTAAAAATTTGCTTAACAATTCATTACAGACAGCTAAGCTAATTAAAGTGTGATTTAGGTTATAGATTTTAAAATGTAGACTAAAATTATTATTCTGCTTTTATACAATGGTTTACTATTTTTTCTATAGAATCAGGAGCACTCGTTCCACGCAATTTTTTAAAATAGATGTAATGCAGTAAAATTAAAATAAATATGCAACACTTTATTTTTTTATCGCCAAACACAAGCAGAATAAATCGCATCTCCCATTCAGATGACACTAAATCGCAGTATAATTGCATTCCGAAATGTATACTCGATTTGTTTGCTCAAAAAACAAGTGATGCATACCAACGCATATATATAAGTATTCCCGCATTTATTAATCAATTTGACTCTAATAAGTTATGCGAACACTTTGCGCAACTTGTCTGCGTGTAAATCTTTGTGCACGATTTATATCTATGGCTGCATCACTGATACTTTACTGATTAAAATTGAACATCAGACGATTGAATTTTATTTTTAATACTCATTGTATTCGAAATTAATATGAGTAGTTATTGTGGTAATGACCGATTGAGGTCCTCGTAATAGTTTTTATTTTATATATTTTTTTGTCTGAACTTAAATTTTGATGCGAATTTGAAAGTAACTCAAAACCAATGCATTTGTTAACCGAATTTATTTCATCCATTTGTTTCAAATGAAAATATATTTGTTTGCGGAATATAAGAGTGGAGTTTGTGTAATATAATCATAGTCTGTTTTATACTGAGAGGCAGTGAATAATTTTTGGCGAATTCGCACAAATTAAGTTTAAGAGTAGAAAAGCGAGAGATAATGCAAACTATTGAAGGAATGTGGTATCGATCGGGTTCTTAAGTGAAAACATGTAATAGGTTTGATTTATTATCAAAGCAGGCAATCATTAATCAACAGTATCTATAGTTAAATAATATTTAAATAGTTATTTCATTAGACAAACTCGATACTTAAGAATAAATTGAAATATAAAATATAATTATATTAATAAATATGATTTGGCAGTATTAATAATAAACAAAAAAATTAACCCCATTTGCTGGTCATTTTTTAGTTATAAATATGAAATCAATATCTATGACGCCTTAAAAATAGGATTATATTACTTTCTTTGTGAAATATGTGTAAAATTTATTTTAACGATTTATAACCGTTTTCAACAGTAAATCAATTTAATGTTTTTAGCAGAATAAGAAATTATTATCCATAACTCTTTATTACAGCATTTGTTTGAGACTAATATTCTTGTATCGAAATTATATTCAGGCACATTTCCAAAGATCTTTAGGCTTAGAAGTTGTAACTAAACCGAAAATTATTTTAAATATTTTGTATTTTTTACTGTAAACACATCGGTTTTTAAAATTTTTCTAAAACTTCATAATTACACTATAGTTGGGTATAAAAAATTCATTTAAAGTAGATAAAGAGTTTTGAAACTTCATTCTTAAATTCTGTGATTATTATTTTTAAATCCATTGCTTTGTTCGTGATATAAACTTTTATTTTTTTAGAAAAACTAGTCTATAACAAAATCAGAGCCTAATCGTTATTATCAATTCATATGTCATTTAAGTAAATATTTAATATGTCAATTAATAAAATATGATTAATAAGTTTAAACAAAATTAATTATATTTAATCGTCAAATTCCGAATATAAAAACAGCACGAAATTAAATTACAATTGTTATTGCAACTGAAATTTACCGCTATCTCTGCGCAACTTTTCTTTGTAACAAATTCGTATAAATACCGTATTTTATTATTAACTATTAACATTTTTAGTTAATTTTAAAATTATTTAATCGCATACATTAATTATTATTATTTTATTATGGCTATGCGTTTACTAATAGTTAAAATAATTGGTATATGGTTTACTATTATTTTATGCCAAAACATCACAGGAGGTGTTGTTTCGTCCGAAGACAATACTGTGCATCTGTTTAAGCAAGCGGTGACGTATGAACAACGAGAGTTTGAAAATGTTGGTCAAACGGAAACTGAATCAAATGAAGATGTGGTACCAAAAGTAATCGAAATTATTGCAGTGATTCCCGTACAATATCCGGGCATTTATCCTCAATTTCCATCAAATACTATGTATGGAAAGTAATAATAACAGATTACAGAAAATTGAATAATTTGAAAATTAACCTATTGATAAACTAATTGTAAAATTTATATAATGTTTAAAAGAAAAAAATGATAAAAGTTTACAATTTTATAAAATAATAGAAGTGTTTTACGTTTTTTAGTTACCGTACTTACTTATTATTATTAACACAAAAAGCATTGAAATTTCAAAAAGAATACAATTAAAGATAGATTTATTTTGAAACATATAGATTCCTAAGATTTTAATTTATTGCCGCATTGTTTGTATAATTATTGAAACTAAATTTTTATTTTATTTATAATACAAATTTTCAGATTTATTGTTTTAAGTTATAATAGAAAAATATTAGAATACGACTTATTTTACAAAATTATATAAAGTTTTAATATTATTTCTGAATAGGGTGTACACTCTCCTGTTCGATCACTTCATCAAATAAAATGTGCGTTTGATTTCGTATCATATGAGTGATCCTTGAGTCCGCTAAATATTTGAGACTATGACAATAGATAACGGCCGCTACTATAACCAAAATATGAAAAATTTGGTGCGAATTAAACCAAAAGTCAAGCTTTCCGGGACAAAAACGTTCGGGAAATCGTACCATATAACAGACCGCACCAATTATATAAAGCGCTCCCATTATGCTTAGAAGAATAAATGCTTTAACAACTGTTGAGTCGTATAAGTAACTCTTATATAATATCAACCAATGAATTCCTGGTATTAGACCTTTCAATTAAAATTAACATATTTTTTGCGGTTAATACTGAACAACTAATTTTTTTGTATTTGTTTTATACCTGACAGACCGTCGATAACGAATAGTATTGCGCGAAATGAGCGATATTGTGGTTCACTAAACTTTTCGTAAACCGATATAATGATACATATTATGCCTAATGTTATAGTCAATGTCAGATATACTATTCGCGGTATTGTCGCGAAATAGAACCCATAATAAATCCATGGAACAAATGATAGCGTAATCAACAAAGAAATTCCGCAGTAATCCAGTCTGAAAAAAGTATGATTAAAAATGTTATTAAAAAATAGTTATTTATTTGTTATAAGAATAGCAATACTTAGCAAATATTTTAAAAACGGGTCTCGAGTGGCACTGAAATGTATGAAACAGTGCCGATATTGATAAGCACATAATTATGCCGCAAAAGAAAGCGCCGAATACTATTTTGTCGAGTAAATTAAAACTATACAACTGGCAGTTAAACATATAGAATGCCAATATCATAAAAAGTATGCAACCAATAGTATGTGTTAATATATTGCCGGTTTCCGTGTGAATCATAGTTAGCGATCGAATGCAATACATGTACGAAGCATTTGGTCGCCGATATCCGCCTCTTATGTATTCATTGTCTTTAGTCCAATCGGGAAGTGAAGAATAATTAATAAGTTGCTTCGATTTATTCATTTTAGTTTAAAACTAAACCGAATTATTTTCTATTATTTTAAAAATTTTAAATAAAGTGCGAATTAATAGTGGACTGATTCGCGCGCAATCTGTTTACTTAAACTATACGAAATCAAATCTAATTCATTACTTCTATATATGATAAATGTAAATCAGAATAATATAAATATATTTTTTACGTGCAATGCATTGCAACTGTAAATGCCGTATTAATAATAGACGTGTGTATATATTTTACAATTGGCTAACATTTCGATGCACACGTGAAAAAAAGAACCCCAACCGTTGCTCTAATTGTTAATTTGCTTTTAAGCCACACTAAACAATGAATAAGTATATAACACTCTTGATTAACCCATTTGGGATGTTCTATAGAGAACGGGGACTATTGTTGATAAAAATTAAACCTAACAATAAATAGTTATGTAAATTATAAAATTTGTAAAAAGTCTATCAAACAATGTAAATAATGGAATAGTTTAGCGCGTGATATTGACTAAATCAAAATACAATAGAACCTATTATACAGTTTTAAATTTGATTAAAAATGTGGAATATAGATTTGTATAGGTTTTGAGAGGTTTGTTAGGTTTAGTAGGTTTTAGATAGGTTTGGTTGGTTTGATATGTTAATTTGGTTTGGTTGGTTTAGTATTATTGGATAGGTTTTGGTAGGTTTGGTAGGATTTGATAGATTTGTCAGGCTTGTATTAACTGTGCAAGAAATTGTATAACAACTTTGTTTAAACGGTTTTTGATAAGTTGTATTGTTTAAATAAAATATTTATATTGTTTATAAAACTTCAAATTTTTTATTACAACAATGGTCCCCGTATTCTATAGAACAACCCACATTTGAATTTAAGAATTTCAGCGGAAGAGAAAATAGCGATGAGATTGTGTTATTTCAAAATGTATTAAAATAACGTATAAATTATTAAATTTTTATTATACTATAAACTGTTTTTACTAAACTGTTTTTTGTTTTTTATTTAAATGTTCAAATTTAGATGACTGACCACTTGAGTTGAATTCGTATTTAGTTTTAACAAATACAGAAATAAAATTCAATTCTATTGAATCTAAATTTTTAGTGTTTGATATTATTTCAATAAATTGTTGATCCGATAAAATCAGTTTATGATTTAAACGCCACAAATCTGTTTG
>JAQIXJ010004867.1:0-10165 GCA_034700185.1 Phthiracarus laevigatus | reverse complement strand
TGTAAACTGAGTTATCTTTCGTATAAATACACAGTTTATGTTAAGGTTTAATAATTTTAAGATAGAAATTACAATAAATTTTAAATTAGTTATTTAAAATGAAATATACCGAGTCCCGAGTCTTGTGGTAAGTTTTTAAGTTATGGAACTATTGGTTCTGCGGTTACTGTTAAAGTACTGTAAATTTCAGTTTGTGAACTCTTCTGTAAAAAGTCTTAACATAGCTTACAACTGAATAGTTTAAAAATAAAGTTTTGATATTACCGAAAGCAAACAATTGTTCGAACTGTTACATAAGTTTCAACAATGTGAGTCAATCGCGCGCTTTGCAGTAAAAAGATCAAAAATGTTCGATAACCCGGACACTCTCTAATTCGTAAATTGTAGCACAAATCTCAATTTAGTTTCGAACCTGAGAGAACATAAGCCATTTTAATTGTTGCAAAATATTTAGTAGTTACACCGCTATATTTTGAAGAGAACGTTTTATTATTGGACACATTGTTGAACTACCAAAACAACCAGACGGGTACATTATTGTACATGCATAGGACATAGAAATTGGCATCAAAAAAGTACGCAAATTAAAGATATTAGACGAAAATAAATGAAATGATGTGCATGCGACAACTAATATCACGTCAAACGACTTTATGGAAAGTTAACAACGGAATAGCAATTGATCCATAAGATTGTAGATTTCAATTGTATAATTTACGTGATAAGAACGCCAAAGAGTTATTAATTTCGACTATTTATTGTGGTTATTTTATACATCAAGCCTGTGATACATCGTATACAAAAGTATGTAAATGGAATTAATGCGTAAAGATCGATGATACTGCGTGGTTCCGAAAATATGTTTTATGTTCAAGAAAAGTCGCTACCAAATAATAACTTAGCAAATTTCGTTAATTATTTAGAAAAACAAAATCAACCTGTTAAATAACAGAACGACAAGTATTAAATTTATGTAAGTTCGACGATGGTTCCATATTTTTGCGCGTAAACAGATCATCTTCTGTTGACTAGGAAACGCGCAAAAAACGAACTGCTTGCTATGATTCAACAGCTTAACGTAACAACACTACAGCTGAAATTAGTCACTTTCTGCAGCTGAGACTCGATGGAAAGAATTTTTAGTCTTACTAAGGAAAACAGACTATATCAAAACAATAACTTAAACAGAAGCAGATGGTGTTATACTGATCTCTATGAAATAGTTGGCGCGGATCCTGTAACCTGTGCCAGCAACTTTGATAAACGTTTTCGAGTACTACAACAACCAATCGGATTTTTCATAACCATTTAATAACTGATTCATACTAAGGTGTTGAGTTCTTACATTTAAGAATTATTCATTTACACTGATTGCTATGTTTGCTTGACTTATCCACCTAATGAAAATATGTTTGAAGTTAAATGGATAATTGCATTAAAATCATTGAGGGACACATAAAAACGGATAGTTTAGCTATAGACGAAAACTTATTTGGATTGCATTCATTTTCTGGTAAACGGATTAATGGCGAAGTAGTTACGTGTAAATTTTCGTTACCAAAAGTTCTTTTCCTCGCATGCTAATATTAGAACCGATGACAGATAAAGAAATTTTGGATTAATTTATTGAACTTCACATAGATTTCACTAATGCGTTATCGTTAATGGATAAAAAAAGATTTACTTCAGTTTCGAATAATTATTAAAAGAAATTTATTTGTACTACAAAAATTTTTTGTTATTGATACGATTTAAAATTAAAAATTATTAAGAATTTCTTAAACGCAATGTAAAAGAGTTAATAGATTCAATTTCGAATTCCTACAAGTTTATTGCGCTAAAATAAATATTGAGACGTGAGACGTTTTAATGACCCAATACTCCGCATAACACTGGTGCGCATATTTTTAGAAAAAGAAAGAAAATAATTCCTTCTAAAAACGTTTTTTTCTCTTAATGTTTTGTGGTCAAAAAAAAAATTTAACAAAAAGTACATTTGAATGTTTAACTTTTAAGTTAAATGACGTGCAGTTAGATTTATGGACATATTAGCTTGAATTAAAATGATAGCGTTAAGGAAATTATAACTGGCGATTATAACATCGATTTACCAACAAACAATGGATAAAAATTGATTAAACATATGACAAGTTACAACTTTGTTTTGATCAGCAATAGTATAACAACAAATGGTAACACAACGACTGACTTAGTATTTTCACGATACATATTAATCGATTTAATGCGTAAGAATCATACTATTCTTATCACTAACCGCTTTCGAAATTTAAGAAGTTATTTACTAAATGAGATAATATTTAATAATCAATTTAATCTATGATCATGAAAATTGTGAATATTTATATGTTGATTTATAAAATGAAAGAAAATCAAAACTGGCGATTTTTTTGGTGATCGATTTCGTTTATGTACAATTCCTATTTCAGTAATGACGTACATGCAATCAATGTTTGATATTCTGGTCAGTTATAGGTCTCTATACTTAGTCTTTAGACAAATATTCAAAAAGTTCTAAACTATCGTTTTTGTACAAATCCAATTTTAGTAATATCGTAAATTCTATCAATGTTTGATATTTTAGTATTAACGTAAAAGAAATCAATACTGAATGTTAAAAAATTTTATTTAATCATTTGCTTATGTTAAATATTAGTTCTTTTCTTTTCATCAAAATTTATAAAATTAAATTTGTTTAAATTAAAATAATTAACAAAAATATGATATACAAGCATGTGGCTTCTTGCGATTTTAACATAATTTTTTAAATTTGTATTACTATTCATGTTATTGCTGTACCGTATTTCTATTCAAGTTATTGCTACGTGTATTAAAAGTTTCATTAATATATAAGATCTATTATGTTTAATATAAAAATACTGTAGTCAAGTATTTAAGGAATTTATAATTAAAGGAAATGAAATAATAAATAATAATTTGTTTTGAATAACTTATTGTGTAATATGGAATTAACGGTTAATATATGAGTGGCAGCTATGCCTATGTATTCAGTCGAGATGTAGCCACAAGTTTATTATGTTGAGTGTGTGACTTAAGTAATTGTTAAAATTAATAAAAAAAGTAGTTATACAATCTTTTGAATTTATTATTAATTCATCATTAAATATAATTTTATTTGGTAGATTAATAAACAAGAACTACACATTCTTTGAATGAGGTTTAGTCGACCAAACAACTTATATTAAATTAAATACTAGTTAATAATATTTTATTTGCGTTAAAATTTGTGATATCTAGCAATTTTTTTGTCATGACCATCGCATAAAATGTTTCATGTTTCAGAGCCATTTTTGCGATCAGAAGGGATCGTAAATTTATGTAACCGAAAAGTTTTTCAATGCTTAAACATCGGTTATTATAAGCATTAACTGATTAAAATAATAGATTTAATGCAAATTTTTTAACATGAAAAACGAATTTCACTGTTTATAACCGATAAAACCGAAATTTAAATTTTAGACCGAATTTCTCAAATTATGTTAAATATATGAATTTTTACGATTAAATAATAATTTTTTTATGCGTCGTAATTTATATTCAAAACATTAATTTGAGCAGTTATAGGTAATTAAGATTTATAATAATTTTATGCTCAAAATCATATTGAGGAACCTAAAAGTGCACTATTGAAGGCATTCAAATTATATAAAAATGGTGGTCAAACATTAAATTTTATTAGTTTAAAAAAATTATTTATTGTAATCTGTTTAGAAAAGATTTCAATATAAAAAAGGCTTATATTTTCTCATCAAAATATTAAATTAATTTAGTTTAAAAAAGTCAACGGAAACTTCAACAAAAATTATAGAATAATTCCGGCCGAATTTCAACATTTTTCTGAACAAAATTTCCAATCCCTAGCCATCAATAGTTTCATCAGTTATATCAATAATCTCGGGTTTCGTTCCATTTGGTTTTTGTTCGCATTTAATATAGCGATTATCATTACTTTCGCTGATATAAATTATCTCAGATTTAATGTTCACAATTTTTGCTTTCGGCAAATCTTGTGGATTTTTAATAGTTTCATCGGTTATATCAATAATCTCAGGTTTCGTTTCATTCGGTGTTCGTTCACATTTAATATGACTGTTATCATTATTATCACTGATATCAATAATCTCACTTTTAATTTTTACAATTTTTGATTTCGGAAAATCTTGGGAATTTTCAACAGCAGTGTTAGTGTTGTTATGAATAGTATTGGCATGAGTTCGTAGCTCGTGTGCGACAGTTGAAACAAAATTACATTCAGTACACCGATTGCCGATTTTTCGATCCAATAATCCAGGCTTTTTTGAATTTACCTCTAAATATATAAATATTAATGAAAATACCAATTCTAAGAGACATTGAATTCTTAAACTTAAGGCAAACAAAACGGCAAATATTCATAAATTTATCGCATGTATCGATACCTATAACGTGTTGTTTCAATAAATCCTTTCCTTTATTCTTAATTGCTTTATTTTTCTTCAATACATTTGGTTTGATTTTAGTCGAAGTGGGTTTCTTCTTAAAATGGCTCACACGATCCAACGATTCTTGTATTAGCCTTTGTATTTTCGATTGAGTTGGCTTCTCTCGTTTTCTTTTTAACTATAGACCACAGAAAAAAATGTGTAGCTATTTAAAAGATTTTCAGCGTAGTCTGATCAGAGTGAAATGAATAAAAAAGTATCAAAGTACTGACATTTTTTTGCAAATTTTACACTGACACGTGTGAATAAAATACGGTATGCTATAGATATATAATTCGTCATAGTCTCACACACTTTTTTCCGCGCTTTAGACTTATTTTTGTGGACATTATTGATATGCTGCTCAACAGCAAATAATAGATGCGAGACAAAATCACATTCAGTACATCGATAGCCAATCATTCGATTCATTAATTCCCGTTTCTTCGTAAAAAGAACTGATAAATAAATAAAATTTTATAGAATATTATTAATTATACAATGTATATGCAAACTAATTATTTTTTTTACTTCGAATATAACGATTATTATTCATCGGTTTATCCCAAGTATCGATGTCTATGGTGTGTTGTGATAACAATTCAGCTCTAATTCTTTTTTTATTGCCACTTGTAAGTCTTGTTAAAACATTCAAATTATTCGCGTTTATATCGTAATCATTAGTATCGCTAATCGTCTCCATTATTATCTCATTTTGTAAGCTCATATTTTGTCCGATTTGTTGATTATAATTAATTTCATCACAATTTTCAATATTTTCCTGTTTTATTTTAATGTTCGTATCGCTATTTAAGTTCATATCAATAGTTTGAGTACTATTTGAATTCACAACTTCTGTGTTCATATAATTTTGTAAATAATTATGGCAATCGTTATTTACAAGATTATTATCATAACATTGTTTTAGTTCATTTTGTTCAGATTTTATAGATTTTAACGGAATATCATTTAATTTATTATTCATTTCAACATTACTTCTTTTATATTCGTTATAATAATTATTATTATTATTATGATTAAATGATTTTTTATAATCAATTTCCAATTCGTTGTATTTATCAAACAAATTCTTACCACAAATATTCATTGACTTTAATTGTTGATAATTGCAAAAAATATAATCTAAAATCTGTCGATAATCGTCTAATAGAGACATGGATTTATTATAATCACGTTTTATATCACTTAATGATTTGTTATAAGTAAACATTGATATATTTTGAGACATTGTTTTTAATCAAAAATTGTTCACCAATTCATTTTAAACAATTACTACATATGATATCTATGTTTAGTAAACAATTGACTTGTTCTCAACAGACATAACAATCGCATGCGTATAACATTTAAACGATAACATAAGTGCAGCCGCAGCTCTTTAAACTAAAAGAAGGCGTAACACTTATTTTTACTGTAATAACAACATTTAATGCTTATTCAAACTTTATAATTAAAATTTAAATTAAAACTTTAATAATATGCTTTTAAATGCTTATAATAGAATTTAATTGCATCAATTCGTCCATATATATATTTTAGTTTTTTTTCGTACATGTTATCCGAATGCAGATTCTTAACAAAAAGTAGGGTATTTATGTTCTATCATTATTCAATAATTTGATTCTAAAAAGTTGACACTTTACAATCAGAGTAAGAATTTTTGGCAGTAATTGATACAAAAAGTTAAATAGATGTTTTAGGTCGCAATTTTAGTGTCGCAATCAGTTAGAAAAGAAGATCATAATAATTCTACTTGTGATGAGTCTAGTAAAATGCATGATTTTCATGAACATTGCATGAGTTGATTAATTGACTATGATTCGTATATTTTATTTTTTAATTATAACTTTATTGTATCGTATTAGAATAAGGATTATCCTGAATTTTTCATCTATTGTGATGTATCAAAATGAGTGAGCATATGTGTTAGCAATCATCATATATATTGTCACATAAAAAATGAAATTTTAGTAGTTTGAAAAAATTATTTATTGTAATCTGTTTAGAAAAGTTTTCAATATAAAAAAGCAAATACTTTCTCATCAATAAATACAAATCCATTTTTTCATAATATTAAATTAAATTAGTTAAAAATGTCAACCGAAACTATAGAATACCGTAATACATCCGAAAACAGAGCGAATTTTAACATTTTTCTGACCAAAATTTCCGATCCCTAGCCATCAATAGTTTCGTCGGTTATAACAATAATCTCGGGTTTCGTTCCATTTTACTTTTGTTCGCATTTAATATAACATTTATCATTACTTTCACTGATATCAATGATCTCAGTTTTAATTTTCACAATTTGTGCTTTCGGCAAATCTTGTGGATTTTTAATAGCAGTGTTCGTGTTGTTATGAATAGTATTGACATGAGTTCGAAGCTCGTGTACGATTGGTGAAACAAAATTACATTCAGTAAAGCGATTGACGGTTATTCCATCCAATAATCCAGGTTTTTTGATTTTACTTCTAAATATACAGATATTAATGAAAATAACAGTTCTAAGAGACAATTAACATTAAACTTAAGGCAAACGAAAAGACAAATTCAAAAATTTATCACGAGTATCGATACCTATTTATGATTAACCTATCGATACCTATTACGTGTTATTTTAACAAATCCTTTCTTTTATTCGTAATAGATTTATTTTTCTCCAATACATTAGATTTGATTTTTCTCGAAGTGTTATTCTTCTCGAAATCTCTCACTCGATCCAACGCATCTTGTATTCGCCTTTGTATTACCAATTGTGCTGGCGTTAGTTTTGTTATCTTTTTAACTATAGACAGAGAAAAGTGTGTAACTATACTAAACGATTTGTAGCATAGTCTATCCAGAATGAAACGAATAAAAAATTAGTCATTTTTTCTGTCCATTTTATACTGAATAAACTATGCTATAGATATATAGTCCACAATTGTTTCACACACCTTTTTCCTGTGTTTTAGGCTTTAATTTGTTGGCATTATCTTTAGACTTTAATTTGTTGGCATTATCTTTAGACTTTAATTTGTTGGCATTATCTTTAGGCTTTAATTCGTGGACATTAAGGATATGACGCTTAACAACAGAAAATATATGTGAGACAAAATCACATTCTTCACAACGATAACCAATGGATCGATAATTTAATTCCCGTTTCTTTGAGAATATAACTAATAAATAAATAAATAAAATCTTAAAGAAAGCTATTAATTATATAAAGTATATGTAATCTAAGTTAATATTATATTTACTGCGAATATGATTATTATTCATCAGTTTATCATAAGTATCGATGCCTATAGTGTGTTGTGATAATAATTTAGCTCGAATTCTTCTTTCATTACCATTTCTACGTTTTGTTGATATAATCGAGTTTAAACTATTATGATTAGTATCGCTAATTGTTTCCATTATTAACTCATTTTCTACGCCAATGTTTTGCCCGATTTGTTGATTATAATTAATTTCATCACAATTTTCAGTTTTTTCCTGTTTTATACTAACAGTGTTATTATCGCTATTCAAGTTCACATCAATAGTTTGAGTTATAATTGAATCCACAACTTCTGTCTTCATAGAGTTTTGTAAAAAATTATGGCAATCATTACATTGTTTTTGTTCATTTTGTTCAATTGATTCAGATTTGATACGTTTTAACGTAATATCATTTAATCTATTATTCATTTCAACATTACTTCTTTTATTTTCGTTATAATTATTATTATTATTATGATTAAATGATTTTTTATAATCAATTTCCAATTCGTTGTATTTATCAAACAAATTCTTACCACAAATATTCATTGACTTTAATTGTTGACAATTACCAAAAATATAATCTAAAATCTGTCGATAATCGTCTAAAAGAGACATCGATTTATTATAATTACGTGTCATATCACTTAATAATTTGTTATAAGTAAACAATGATATATTTTGAGACATTGTTTTTTAATCAAAAATTGTTCACCAATTCATTATAAATTATTACTACATATGATATCTATGTTTAGTAAACAATTGACGTGTTCATATTATTGAGCTTAACAGACATAACAATCGCATGCGTATAACAGTTAAACGATAACATAAGTGCTGCCGCAGCTCTTTAAACCAAAAGAAGGCGTAACACTTATCTTTACTGTAATACTGTACCATTATTTAATGCTTATTAAAATTTAAATTAAAACTTTAATAATATTTTTATATCGTTTTAAATGGTTATAATAGAGTTTAAGTGCTTTAGAATTCATTCATATACAGAGCAGAGCGTAATCACTGAGACAGGCGGAGCTTAATTACGCGTATACAGTAAGTGAACATTACAAATACATGAATACATTTACACTACTAGACACTATGAAAATGTATTCATGTATTTGTAATGTTCACTTACTGTAAACGCGTAATTAAGCTCCGCCTGTCTCAATGTTTACGCTTCCACCTGTATATTTAGTTTTTTTCGTACATGTTATCCGAATGCAGATTCTTAATCAACAAAAAGTAGGGTATTTTATGTTCTATCATTATTCAATAATTTGATTCTAAAGTGTGATACTTTACAAAAATAGTAAGAATTTTCGACAGTAATTGATACAAAAAGTAAAAAAGATGTTTTAGGTCGCTATTTTAGTGTCGGAATCAGATCTAGAAAAGAATATCATAATTATTCTACTTGTGATGAGTTTAGTAAAATGCATGATTTTCATGAACATCGTATGAGTTGATTAATTAACTATGATTTGTATATTTTATTTTTTAAATATAACTTTATCGTATAAGGATTATCTTGAATTTGTCATCTATAGTGATGTCTCAAATTGAATTTCGGTGAGCATATGTGTTAGCAATCACCATACACATTGTCACATAAAACATGATATTTTAGTAGTTTGAAAAAATTATTTATTGTAATCTGTTTAGAAAAGTTTTCAATATAAAAAAAGCTTATATTTGCTCATCAATACATACAAATCCATTATATGATAATATTAAATTAGTTAAAAAGGTCAACCGAAACTTCAACAAAAATTATAGAATAATTCCAACCGAATTTTAACATTTTTCTTAACAAAATTTCTAGCCATCAATAGTTTAATCGGTTATATCAATAATCTCGGGTTTCGTTCCATTTGGTTTATGTTCGCATTTAATATAGCGATTATCATTACTTTGGCTGATATCAATGATCTCCGATTTAATTTTCACAATTTGAGCTTTCGGCAAATCTTGTGGATTTTTAATAGTTTCATTGGTTATATCAATAATCTCATGTTGCGTTTCATTTAGTGTTCGTTCACATTTAATATTACTGTTATCATTACAATCACTGATATCAATAATCTCACTTTTAATTTTTACAATATTTGTTTTCGGCAAGTCTTGTGAATTTTTAACTGCAGTGTTAGTGTTGTTATGAAAAGTATTGACATGAGTTCGAAGCTCGTGTACGTCTGGTGAAACAAAATTACATTCAGTACAGCGATTGACGGTTATTCCATCCAATAATCCAGGCTTTTTTGATTTTCCCTCTTAATATATAAAGATTTATGAAATTAACAATTCTAAGAGATGATTAAATTTTAAACATAAGGCGAACAAAAGGCAAATGTTCATAAATTTATGTGGAGTATTGATACCTAAGCTTTTAT
>JAQIXJ010004866.1:0-10166 GCA_034700185.1 Phthiracarus laevigatus | reverse complement strand
AACACATATATTAATTTAGCGGAATCACGTTTACTCCATTTTTCCATTTTATCATAGTTTCCAACTTTCCATCGAAGTGTAACATTCCAGTGTATGCAACAGAAATTAGCGCTTCTATTTAGTTTCGCCATATCTCAGTTTAATCCAAGGAATAATTTTATCAAATATTTTGTCATTTAAATCATTTGTTTCAAAATACTTTTTCAATGCTTTAGTCAATCTTGTCTTCTTTAGCAGATCAGTGACCGGATTTAAAAGGTAGACCTTCTTATTAAAATTATTCTTTATAAACTTTTTAATGTCTTGAGGGTTACATTTAAGCCTTTCTGTAAATTTATTCCATTTTTGACACCAAAAGCTTTTAAATTCAATTATCATTTGCTTATCATTATCACTAAAATGTTTTAATCTTTTGAATGAACTAAGAAGTGATTGACAACAAAGTCTAATACTACAAAGCGTTCGATTCGGTAAATCATTAACCATTCGTAGCATAAACTTTTCTAATATCGATATTCTCTTGACTGGAATATAAATGACTTCTTTCAAAATAACCTGATATTCGTTTTTTCACGTCTTCACTGATACAGAATTCGTCACAAAATATATCCCAATTTCGTTTTAATATCTGATTTTCTTTGATTTTCCTCATCAGTATATATGCCTTCAAATACTTTTAGGTTATGTTCTTTGATTACTTTATCGCGATATTCCTTATTTTTATATGCCTTATTGTATGGCAATAATCGATGCAACGGTGCGTCCCTTATAACACAATGATTTGTTAATTGACTAATATTTTCATTATTTAAGTTAACATCAAAATTATTTTTACGTTTAATACTATTAATTAGAAATATTATTACTTATGTTAAGATCCTAATGATTTGATTTCCGTTGCAATAACTCATCGATTCGTGACATTATTTTGATGGCAGTAAATAATATAATTTGTTTAATAATTATCAGATTTTTCTATCAATAAAAAAACATTTGAAAAACGATGGATTTATAGAAAAGCATGGCCTCAGCTATTATAGAATCTCGCACAACACCAGCCCCAAACCTCTCACAAATAGCCAGAACCCATGGTGTAGGTCGCACAGCATTAGTTAGTCGATTTAAAGATCAGCTTCAACTAAATAGTTCTGTTGGTACTACTCGTCACTTAACAACAGATGATGAGAGAGTGTTAGTCACTTTTCTAGAGCTAATGGCTGATGGTGGAGTTAGTTTAACTCATAAGAAATTGCACCAGTAAGTTTCAATTAGAGTCAACATTTTTGGTGTTTAATTAAATTAATAAAAGCATATTCGTTAAAATATTCGTGAACAACTTTTTGGAGCAAAAACATACAACTCTTGTAGATGCGGGCATTATAGAGCCAACCACTGAATCGCGCAACGTTTCAAAATCTTGGATTTCGACTTTTATTCAAAACCGTAAATAATTATCTCTCCGTATGTCACAAAATTTGTCCCGATTATTACTCAAAGCAATGTCTAGGATAAACACGATGACTTCTACAATCTATTGCACGATGTTTACTTGAAATACGGCGTTATAGATGCAGCGGTATTTAACTGTGATGAGACTGGATTTTGCTGCAATCCGCGTGAGGGTACAATTATTGCAAGACGATGAAGCCGTAAAGTCTTTCAAATAGTGCCGGCAGACGGCTATAAAGCTTAGGGAGGGTGGAGCTAGTGCTAGTTAGTAGTATTTATTTTTTTAATTCTTGTTTAACTTAATTTTTTAATGTCATTGTCATTGGGTAATGTTTTCAACTAGCAATATTTATATTGCGCTGGCCATGTAAAAAGCTATAGGTTTTAAAAATTTAATGTATTCAAAATATTAAAATTTATCTCTTCCTAGGGATACGGGAAGCGAACGACGCGTTAGGGTATATATTTTTAAATAAATATATCTAACAATTTTTATTTTATAGGATTTGACTCGAAAAAAACGAATAAATTATTGTAAAAAAGGTTGTTTTTATGTGCATTAATGTTCACGAAAAAAGATAAGTACAATGAATTATTTTAAATTCCATTAACTTTACTAAAAAATATTTATTTTCTATATTTAGAACGGTTTCGGTTCCGAATAGTTTTTGTTCAATTTATTATCGAATTTTTAATACGTTTTTTAAGGCTAATAATAACGATAAGTATTATTAATTAAATTAATTTTATTATTGCTGCGCGTGATTGCCGTTAATACAAATGTCGTTAATACAAAACATGCGATACTATCAAATAGTTAATAAATTTTTGGAAATTGTTATAAAATCACAGTAAAAATTAGTATCTTAGCAGAACGTGACATAGTTATATTGTTGAGGACTGGAAAGAGAGGAAGAGAGAGTGGGAAAGAGAGGGGAGAGAGGAGAGAGAGAGAGAGGAAAGAGGGAGTGTGTGTGTGAGAGAGAGAGATAGAGAGAGAGAGAGATACTTCACCTCGTTATTATGTTAGATTAAAATTTATAATAATCTGTTTCTATTTACCACTCATCACTTCTCTAGCTGTTCAGTAAGTCGACAGCATAGTATTAAACAGTAAATTGCTTAACCCCTCACTTCGTTAGTTTATAACGTAAACTGCTGCATAGAGATATTGCTTTCCTATAATTGAGTATCGGAAAACGTGCTTAGATGTAAGCTACTATAATAAAGAAATTAAACAAATGTTTACATTGAATACTTTAAAGAATTATTCTCATTCGACCCTTTATTACTTAAAAAACTGTACGTTAGAACTGCCAAAACATCAGGAAAAATATATATAGATTATGGAAAAATGGTTCCTACTTAAATATAATTTAAAATTTGAGTTAATAACACAATAATCTTATAAAAATGGCGTCAAGACCAAAATGGATAAAAAATTATCAACAATGTTAGTAAGTTTTACAAAAAGGCAATTGTATTTGGTATTTTATGAAATATAAAATATCACCTTATGTATAACTTTATTAGTTAATTATTATTGCAAATATACAGAAGGAAAGGATCAGATAAATAGAAAATCATTTTATTCTTCTAAAACGGCTATCATACCGTTAGAAAAAGCATACAAACTCACTTGTAAACGCTCCATTTAGTTTATAAAGTTAGTTATAAAATTAGTTATGAATCTAATTTTAAATTAACAAATATATTCAAAGTTCTACAAAAACTCGATTAATTAAATGTTATATAGAGCGTTTCTTGAAAAAAAATTATTGTTAATCTCTTTTAGTAAATATGACCAAGATTTTGAAGCACGTCACGTGTCTTTGCGACGTAGATCTAGCCATGAGAAAATACGCTATTTTCTGGATATATCGCTAGTATCTTTTGTAATTGTTGTTGGTATTGGTATAGTAATTACATAAAATGTTTTCATTTGTCTGAGTTTTGAAACGTGGTCCTATAACTGCATGTGGTATTATAACCAGTGATGGACAACACTCGAGCGGATGGCCCTCGGTTCTGAGCGTAAGCTGCGAGAGTTTTCACCGAGCATGAGCGTGAGCGTTTAGCGTTAGGGGTCGAGCGTGGGCGCGAGCACCGAGCCTATATGAAAATTATATTTATTGATTTTTTCCCACTTAACCTAAGTATAAATTTATGCTACAATATAAATAATTATTAGTTAGCTAAAAATAAATTGAATAAACATATTCGAAAGTTTATAAAAATGTTTTTATATTTCTTAAAATTTTTCACTTCAAAGTATACATAAAAGTTACAATATTAATTAAAAGTTCACAAATATTGACGCTCGGATAACGCTAAGCGCTCGATCGTGCTATAAAAGTGAGCGTTGAGTGTACTCATTTTGTCAAGCCTGAGGGTGAGCGTTGAGCATCATTTTTTTGCCGAGCCTAAAGGTGAGCGTTGAGCGTCGTTTTTTTTGCCGAGCGCGAGCTTTAGCGCCGAGAGTGTCCATCACTTATTAAAACTGCATGTAGTACCCTAACCCTATTTGGCACTATAACTGCATGTCTTACTTTAACCGCGTGTGTTATTATATAAACGTATGCGGTACTATTACCGCATGTGGTACTATAACCCCAAGTTGTACTATAACCGTATGTGGTAGGTAATGTAAGTGATTAGTTCTATAGGTGTATATAGATGTGTTTATAGTTATTAATGCATACTTGTAACAAAGTTATAGAGTTGTCATTAAATATGATAGATTTGACATTCATTTTGAGGTAATTTTCATACATCGTATATAATTTTCCCTCATAAGGCTATGTGTTATTTTACTTATCAATTTCTTAGTTGGAATTAATTTATCTTTAACTTATTCTTACCATTGTTATTTAATTTGAATTATATTTCACTTCTCAATCACTCTCAATCACTTTTTTGCGTCTGAATTTTTAAATTTCCATTTTTTTAACTTAGCACTACTTTCATCTTTCTATATCCAAACTCTAGAGTTTACCAAATACAAAGAAATTATTTTCTGGTCTGTTATCTTCTATTTTTGCAATGGTAGAATGATTGAGAGTTGGCTTTGGTAATTGCATCTCTGCATTGAGTGGACTGCCTTAACACAATCTGCATCTAACATTGTTACGGTTGATGTGAATGCGGCGGTTGTATTAAAAACTTGAACATTTATATTTTAGATGATTAACCTTAATGACGATGGTTGTGGTTTTGTGATGAGATGGTTATTATGATCATTGTGTTTGTGTTAATGGTGATTACTAAATGTTTTTCCATCGAAAATTATCACTAAATGATGAAAAGCTAAATAATTCACATACATCATCACAAAATCTATTAAAATTATTTTTGTTTATTGAACATTAAGAGTTTGAATTGTTTTTTACCGTAATGATAGCGGTTGTTGATGATGATGTGATGATAGTTTATCAATGGAATTATCAAGATCTGATCGTGGCCATGTCTTCATAAATACAGGATAAGTTAACAAACGCAACAGAATAGTTAAAGCTGAACGAGATCTTATAAAGTTATAAAGTTATTCTTGCGATATTTATCAAAACAATATTTTGGATTATTAAATTCTACGACCTGATTGATTAAAGGGGTTGTGTTCAGCCGATTTTGCTGCATTATATAACAGGATCAAAAGAAAACCGAGTAAATTAAAACCAACAGAGAACGATTACGTTAATGAAGACGATGATATATATGAATATCATGTTGGTGATGTTTTCTTATTGAAACATGAGACGGGATATTTAGAAAAAAGGACAAAAGCTAAAGTTATAAGATATTGCCGGTTTAACATAAAGGTAGATGAAACAAACTTTTGTCGAGAACGGTGCCAACTTTTTTTGCCTTATCTCGACGAACAAAGTCAACTCATCGACGTTGATATGAAACGAAAATATTTGGATAACTTAGAAACCATTAAACAAAATTCAAAGAAATATATCTTTAATAATGGACTTACAAAGAATTTCGAAGATACATATTCGGACATAGAATTCGAAGTAGAACAAAATGAAGTTAACAAAATTGAAAACAAACATGATTACTTTGTTTATTCGTTCGACAATAGTAAACGCGCAAGTATTGGTCAAGACATTTGCAATGAGCTGCCACATTTAAAATGCGAAAAATTCTTAACGCCAAAGTTTCAACCAGAAGACGAGTATTTAAAAACTATGAGATATTTGAACGTAAAACAGCGAAAATATTGTTTGGATTTATTGTACAGAATTAAAACTTCAGAATAACAAGTTTACAACATATTAATTGGCGGTGCTGGTGTTGTTAAATCTTATTTAATTAATACAATATTCCAGTCACTTCTGCGATTTTACAATTCAAATCCAGGTGCCATTCCGGAAAGCGTTAAAGTACTACTGTGTGCACCAACTGGCAAAACAAGTTTCAACATCGGTGGTATGAATTTGAATTCGACATTTTCACTTCCAGTTATTCAATGCAAAGTTGACTTAAAAAAACTTAGCGACGATTTAAGGAACACAATCTATTCTAAGTTAGCGGATTTAAAAGTTTTGGTACTAGATGAAATATCAATGGTTAGCGTTACAGTTTTCGAACAATTTGCTTTGCGTTTGAAGGACATTTTCAGAACGACAAAAACATTTGGAGGTGTTTCGGTTATTTGTTTCGGCGATTTTCATCAGTTACGGCCTGTTAAAAATAGATTTGTATTTCAAGTTAACGATTCTAGTAAATAATGCGCTTTATTTGAAAATTCTTTATGGAAATTTAAACTTCAAGTTGCGTTTCCTATCCGATTGTAGAGAAGATAATATAAAGCTTATTTATCAAAACGTTCAATCGCTTCTGAAACATCATGACGATATTTTAAACGACGTTAAATATATGACAGCAGATTATTTGCTATTAGTAGAAACATGGAAAATTGTTAGTTAATTTTACTAGGGTTTAGATATGTTGAACAATCAATCTCGACAACAGTGAAACACGCTAATGGATGCGTTGTATATTCAAAAACTAAAATAAACATCTTATTTACTTATAATAGAGTTGAAAACAAGGTTCACTATCAATGTTTGGCATTATTGGTTAACGACGTTGCGATATTATTAACTTATTGTTCAGCAAATACTAGCATAGGACAACTAATTAGTTATGTTAAAGCGTGTTTAGAAAAATTAGATCACGATAAAGTTATATTAATAGGATAATTCAATGTAAATGCAAAAACAAACAACGGAATGAATTTAGTAAAATTATGGATTTCTACAAACTTCGAGTTAATTGACGCTTGAGTAAAAACAAATGCTAACACTACAATTGATTTAGTTTTTGCGCAAAATGTAAAAATCAATGTTCATCCATACGAATCTTCTTGTTTCACACCACAAAGCGTTGGTTTTGTGTTTAAAATTGTTTTTATACGAAATGTTTTTAAATAAACAAACTATTTATTCTCCTTTATTAAAGATTAGATAAATTATTACATTAATTTTAACGTACCAGATTTAGTGGTACTGTATAATCTGTTTATCCTTTACTTTCATTTATTTTTAGAGTATATACTAATTTTAAAGTCATTGTACTTATCTGTCGATATCTGTCGTTATCTGCCGATAACTGATATTTTTCGCTATCTGTCATTATTTGTCGTTATCTACCATTATATATTTATCTAATTTCATGCATTTATGGCCATTTGTGAAAATATAATTCAATTATATGGCCTTTAAACACCATTATTAGCATATAAATTACGTCAAAATCCATTGATTGGCATAAGAAAAAGGGGGAAATCCCGTTATTTAAGTAAAAAGATTGAAATTCCTTAAATAGCATAAGAAAAAAGCCAATATCCGTTTATTAGGGTAAGAAATTGGTAAAATCCTTTTATTAGAGTAAAGAACAATATCCCTTAATTAGAAAAAGGTGAAAAATCCCTTTATTAGAATAAGAAATTGGTGAAATCTTTTTATTAGAGTAAAGAAAAAAATCCCATTATTAACATAAGAGTGTCTACATACATACACACACATCGTAACCGAAATCTCAAATCCAATAGCTCGACTTTTACAAAGTGAGCTAAAAAACTTTCCCAGAGTTGTAATTTTTTCTGTAGGAAGGTCAACTTCTTGAGAATTTTTAAGTATCCTCCTCCAGACAAACTTTTGAGACACACGGGCGACAGAGAAACGAAAAAGTATTTTTTATATATATATAACTAGTGCACCCATCTATAGTCTCTGCTAATAAGCAATATACAGTATAATAAGAAAGATAGAAGTAAAGGACCCGTGGCTCCCTCGTGTAGTGCGGACATTAGTTAGGACAACAGAGTGTCCTAAAGTGTGAGGGGGAGGTTACTTTCAGACTTCATAATTTAAGGGAAAGGGGTTAAACTACTCGGATTTAAGCGTCAATATTTCTACCATTGGTCAAAAAAAAATTTTTTCCCATAGAGTTTTCATTTTTTCTTTAGGGGTGGTCAACTTTTCGAGAATTCTTAAGTAGGCCCCTCCAGGCCATTATTTTTTGTATCGATCCATGAGTTGTACAGAAACACAAAAAAGTGTTTTTTATATTTATGTTTATGAGTATGGTTAGGAAAATCGTTTATTAACGATTTGCTTAAACCATTCTAAAACATGGCATAACTATTTAGTAACATTATTAGTTAACATAATATTGTTTACTTGATTTTAGATAAAAATAGTTATATAAATTTAAAAAGTTCATTCCCACTCAAATATTTTGAAATGTTTTAAAGTAATCGAAATTTCCACTCAATAAATATAATAAAAGATAAAAGTAATAGAATTATAATTTTATCAATAAGTTTAGAGTTAATTCCATTTAAAAATATATGGTACGAGCTATATATAAGGTACTGGCAATAAATGGATATACAATCTTAAATTATTGAATGTTTAAATGAACTTATTGTATAAAAAATACTTTAATTTTGTTAAAAGTACAAATAAAATCTTCATATCCATTGTGATCTTAGTTTGTAATGGCAAACATACGTGCGTCGATTAGTTAAACAGTACCCGAAATAGTCATAGAAAATCGGTTCAAATCTAATGCCAATATATTAATATGTATAATCTGTATTTGTAATCATTTAAGCAAAGTACTAATGATTCAAACTATAAAAAATACAAAATAAAAGAAAAGTTTAAACAAGCTGTGCCTCGTATATCCCTATAATAGGCTCATAAGATAACTCATAAAACTATTATTTTGCAAACGAGATCTGAAAGTAAAGTTACCAGAAATGATATCGTCAGCGAGACAATATTTCCATTAATGATGTCTAATTCAAATCAAATCAACAAAAAACTATTTTTTCTGCTTCTGTTTTTGAAAATGGGTTAAATCTTTGCGTGTATTTGCAGTTTTTTGAATAATGTATTCTAAAGTTTATCGTTAGTATCGTAACATAGTATTGAATGATAATAGAATTGCATTTCAAGTTCGTCGACAAAACGAATTGCAAATCAAATTAAGAAACAAACCATTCAGTAATTCTGTATTCCGTATATAATTTACTATTAGATAGAGATTTGTTTATATATTGTCGAAATTAAATTGAAATAATGTTTGCATCGATTTTAATGTTACTAAAAATATAAATACTTTCCGTATATTTTTTCCAATAAATTTTATACATGCTCTTTAATGTATATACGTTACACTCTTTGAAATAATTTAAAATTAGATCATAATTATTTTTTGGGCTCACCTTTCGACATGTTTTCTGTTCGCTAAAACTTATAGAAAGTTGAAGTGAAAGATGTGAGGGAGAGATAGAGAGACTTGAAACACAGCAAAAAGAAATGGCTTATTAGCCAACAAAATAGATCTTTTTAATGCAAAATAGGAACAAATCAACTGATTCTTCACTTTTCAAATTACGCCCAACACAAGAGACATTTTATGGATCGGAGCAAAATATTGAAAAACTGTTGAAAATTGTAAGCTAATTTCCCTAGCAATTTGGTTTCAATTAATAATAATTAATTATGACTAATATTGATTGCAGCAAATAAAGGCAAAACAAAATAAGTTTCATCACATTTTATTTGGTAGATAAATAAACATTACAATCGTAATTAAAATTTTGTTTTTATCTAAAATCTTATTATTAAATTAAACGTTTGAATTTTATCTTCAAAGGTTTTTTAATTCGCTGAAAACACTAAGTTTATTTTTAATTATAAAAATTTGAGTTCAGTGAGCAATAATTTATGCTCTAATTATCAAAGTTTTTCAGCAAGTTTTTCATTCTGAAGTGATAGTCAAAACATTACATAAAATGCTAAATCTCGATCTCTTTCTTAATTTTTATTATTTATTCCTTATTAGTAAATGCTTTTATTCTTTTAATAATAACTTGTTTGCATACATCTTAGTACTCTATTTAAATTGATTTTTTTGTATCGCTTGTAATAGAGTTTTCAAAACTTACTTTTAGCTAATTTTGTTCAATATATATTAGAAAATCATTAAATACTTATAAAGAAACATAAAAATGATTACTGTTTAAAAAATCGTGTTTTAAATCACTTAAACAAAATCATCTCTTAGTTTATTGAATTTAAACTGGTTTTCGGAAAAAAATAAAAAATAGGTTCAGATCAGTGATCGCAGAGGTGAGAGTTTTTCCGCCACTGAGAGCGTTATTTTCAACATTTTCGCACTGCTTTGTTGGCAAC